>JAVIWB010000652.1:0-16920 GCA_031893035.1 Dermolepida albohirtum
TAGATATAATCAATTCCGGGTCAAAACAAATTGGCCTTTAAAATATTTTTGGAAGCGTCGACCAGAACTAATGCACTATTATTTTGTCAGAAGATAATAGCTGTTGCTGAGATAGGAACACCCGAAGCTGTTTCTCATCCATGTTAACCCCACACTTTAATAATTTATACGATAAATTGATGTCTCGGGGGTGATGTATCCTTTTGGCATCGTATATCCGATTTATACAATGCATAAGGCAGTTAAAAAAGCACGAAGCAAAAATATAAATGAAAAGAAATATACGCCTTTTATCTATTTCTATATAATTAGTATGTACTAAGAATATTAATATGATAGGTGGACTCATTTGAATAATTAATTGTTAGAAAATTCTGTTCGTCTGATAGGTCACTACAGATGTAAAATAAAATTTCTATACGCCTCCATTTCAAACCTTTAAGCAACGGCAAAAGGCGCGTAATTAATGAGAATGTGTTGCCTGGAGTATGGTCTTGTATTTAATAGAATTTTTAATTATGATCTTTTAAGCAACGATAACTTTCCAGAGACAGGGGGAGATTATAAACTCTATTATAAATGCGATTGATTGAACATGCATTGTAATTGCCAGAGTACTTACGGAGACGGTACTAATTTAGCAAGATTGATGACATCACCTGTAAAAACGGTGTTATGCAAATTAATCTCCGTATGCGTTTGTATCGTTTAAAAACAATGCGGTAACGGAATATTTCAATTTTTTTTCATTAAAGGTTGGTCGCCTACTTGTTCAAAATACAATTTTATTGTAATAACTCGGGTTAAATATTTGTAAATAATATTTTTATTTGAAATTAAAAGTAATAATTCTTGAAATAATATCAATAAACGTTTCTTATGTTTTAAGACTGTATTTTATTTTATTTTTTTTACAAAACAACCGTAACACCTTCAACATACTCTCTATTTAACTTCATTCACTTATGTAACCGATGGAAATAAAATATAGATGGCGCACTGAATTATCTGGGTATGTGGGCATTTAAAAAGTGTGACGTATGACATTTATAAAAATGGCTTCGTAACGGTACGATAACGCGTTCAAATTGTTGAATTATTTTATGAAAATCAGCGTTCTGTGAAAAGAGTTTTTAGAAAATTACTTGAATTTTATAGTTTACATAATCGTCCATCTGAAAGCACTATTGGTTGAATTATTAAAAATTTAAAACCCCGGTTCCGTGGAAGATCAAGAAAGTGAAAAATGCAGTCATAGTGGTCATTCACAAGAAAAATTTTGGTTTGGGTTTGGAAAGTGTAGCTGAACATCCTAAATGCCATTAACAGTTCACAACAACTTGGATTTGGATCAACAACATGGCGTATTTTACAAAGGATTTAGCTCTGAAGGCATATAAGGTTCAAATAACATAGGAACTGAAGCCATTAGATATTTAAAACGTCGTTCTTTTGTCAATTTCATCAATGAATAACCAGCTGATTTTTCTCAAAAAAATGTTTTCCGATGAGGCACATTTTGAACTTGGTAGCTATGTTAATAAACAAAATTCCGATCGGCATGAGGAAAATCTACGAGTTATTCATGAGAAACCTATGTTCCTAAACAGTTACTGTTTGGTGTAATTATGATCAGGGGGTAATTGGCCTTACTTCTTTAAAAATGCTGCTGGTGAAGTTTAACTGTAATGGTGATTGATATCGTGGGATGATAACCGCGGAAAAGATGCTTTCAGATGGACATTATGCAAACCATAAAATTAGAATTTTCTAAAACTCTTTTACAGAACGCTGATTTTCATAAAATAATTAACAATTTGAACGCAATTTTTGTGGCCTAATTAATAAATATTGATTTGGAGGATATGTGGTTTAAACAGGATGGCGCTACACCCCACTTTGCATAAAATAATTGATTTATTGAGAAAAAATTTTGCACGTGTAATCTCAAAAAGGTGTTTAAAGGGCCACCAAAATCATGTGATTTGACACCGTTAGACTATTTTTTTTGGGGGTTATGCGAAAAGTAGGTTTATTAAAACAATCCACAATAAATTTCCCTTCTTTGAAAGATAAATTTTTATTCGTTGGTGAATAGAGCCTCAATTATGTCAAAATGTCATTAAATTTTTAAAAATGAGTGGACGTCTGTGGAGCTGCAAGAGGAGGCCATTTGGCGATTTTATTTTGCGCATATAAATGTCATAACTGTTGCCCCAATTACCAATAAAAAGTTTTTGAAAATGAATGTAAATTATGTGTTTTTTTTATTTTTTAAAAAGCCCGCGAAATTTGAAACACCCTTTATTATTTGAAATCGTTTTTCTGAGGGGTGGATTGGGGTTTTGTTTTTTTCTGTACCTCTTCCACATCGTTAGAACGATGTCCCTTCATGTCTCTCTTATTTGTGAAACAAAAAAAGTTGCACAAAAATCAGGTGAGTTAGAGCGGGGGCAAGGGGTCAGCGTTTTACTGAAAACTAGCGCATGCAGGGCATGAACTTCGCGGCGACTCTTGTCATACCCAATTTTTCCAAAAATTGCTCCACTGAGTTCCAAATTATTCCAAAAAATTCCGAAATTTGCTTCTTTGATTCCTCGTCGGTTTAAGTACATTTGCACGAACTTTCTCGACATTTGCATCCGTTCGGGAAGTTGATGGACATCCAGAAGGGGAAATTTGTTATCAATTGACATTCCCTTTTTTTGAAACGAGAAAATTATTCGTACACTTCAGTTTTTCTCATAGCGTCATCACTGTAAGCTGTTTGCAACATCAAAATTGTTTCTACAGCATTTATTCACAGGGGGAAGCAAAATTTCATAGCCGCACCGTTTTTTTAAGTGGGACATTAAAAAACGACGAGCTTTTACAAAAACATGCACTGTGACAAGACAAGACCATTCGGTGAAAAACCGTCTTCACCGAACACAGAACAAGTTGCGTCACTCGCACCTAGCGCTAGCCTCATCCCAGGCGCCAATCCGGTTATTTTTGGGCCCCCGTCTGGCAATTTCACGACAATGAATTTTATTTAGAAGCTTTAGAACAATGCATAGCGAAAATATTTTCGCTAATTTTGGCTAGAAATGTTTATTTCAGAAAAAAGTTTTTTCCCATATATATGTATGTATACATATATACACACACATATCGCTGTGAATTTTAAAAAAAAAAGGTTTGTTTTATTTCGATTAAAAAAGCTTGTTTTGTTTTTTGAATTTCGGTTGGTTTGTAATTCTCATTTCTTTTGGTTTTTGAAAAAAGTAAAAAGAGAAGAAAAAAAATAAAAACTATCGATACTCTGAATACACAGGAAAAGCTTTGACATGGAGATAAAATATGTAGATTCCCTACATACGATTGAAAGTACTAAAAAAGACAAACAATACTATATTATTTGGGTTTTTAGCAAAGCCTTTGGTATTGTTTCTCATGAGACTTTTTTTCATATACACTATTTTGGTCCCCTTAAACTATTTTTTAAAATAGGTCTCAATTGTAAAGTCCCAAACGGTATTTTAAACATCGATTTTAACACCTTAACACCATGTTTCCTCAGGGAACAAGCTTTATCCATTGCTTTTAATACACCTGCAATTCAAAAAAACACATGCAATGTTAAAATGTATATAGTTGTATCATTCTTTTCGTTTTGAGCCCTCACAAATCGGCAGAAGCTCTTGAGAGGGGGGGAAAATAAACAAGCAGAAGGGTTAATTTAAGTTGAACACAATCATCTAGCGGTTACACAATGTATTAAAAGTTTTATGGTTATTTCTTTTAGGTTTAAAAAATAAATCAGTACTAATTTTAAAATTTCTTCACCCCCCCCCATGGAAAATATTTATCAAGAAGATTAAAATAATGTTTTTCAATTCACTCTACTCTCACAATCCTCACATTGCATGTCAGTGTACCGGCATGCAAAGTTGGCCCCAAAAACAAAAAAATGCAGAACTACGGTCTTAGGCGAAATCAGGCATTCCTGATACGGTTAGTCCTCACGAACTGAACAGTCCCTGGACGAAATGCATAACCGCCACGAGGCTCGGTCGGCGGTTTATTTCACAGCATAATTGTGTCGAAATCAGCATCGCACCTATTTCGTAGAGTATCGTTCCAGGATGTACATAATTTGAACATTAGGAATACGGTTTCATTACGCACCTCTACATAAAACGACATTATTTCAAGCATTTTCCATTTGTAAATTGTACAACGGTGTCCCTTATATTTCAAAATTAATGTAGATATAGGATGGCAAACTACATTTTCAAAAGCAAGGTCATGAGTAGATTTTGCGAATCATTTCTCAAAACTTTTTGTTTTTTCTCCTGTATCATTTTGCAGATAGTTCACAAAATTAGTTTAAATTAGTTTTATGGTGTTTTCTTTTTGTACAATATGTATAAAAATTTGCTGCTTCAATGTTCAAGTGGAAGATTGAATATAGCAATTTTTCGAATTCAACTTGATCTTGCGATTTACCTAAATTTATATAATTTATTTTGTAATGTTAAATTGTATTTTGCACTTATTTGGCATAATTTATAAAATAAAAATTATTACACCATTGTGCTTTCGATAAAATTACTTAAAATTTTTTCCCAAAGGTGTTATTTTTATACATTTTAAAAATTTCAAAACACGCTAAGATTATTACAAAACCAACAACTGTAAGCGCCGGTTACAGACGGCCAAAATTCTACATGCCAATTAGGTGCACTGGGATAATTTACACAAAATACTTTTATTTATTGGTTAAAATGAAGAATCCCTAGCAGAAAAAGTTAATAGATACAATTCCAACCCTTCAATCTATCATATCCCAGACATTTCTCAAGAGCGTTAGGTTAGGCGATCGCGCAAGAGAATTGAGAATATTGATATTGGCCAGGACAGCTGCAATATGAGGATGGACATTGCCTTGCTGGACTACTCTTTTAGAGCGAATGGTTCAAATTTCCGAAATATCAGATTTAATGACCTCGAATGGACGCTAAGAGAGCGAGCTTTGATGCCAATTATATCCCCAAAAATCAATTTTTAGAAGGTAGTTTTGTTTATTAAAAAAGTCTCCTCTTCGAGTCGAATTCTACAATCATCATGGGCACATAAATAAAAATTAAGTTAGTTTGAAAAAGCAATCCCTAAGGGTAAACAATTTTAGTCTTCTATCTTTCTATTTGGTGGTTCTTCTAGATAGGCTACAGCCTCTTTTGTGGTGTTGCCTATAGTATTGGGACTAACTTCCAAAAGTAACTGCCAAATTTCTTTGCGTCCACCTAGTGATTGCAGAAAATGCAATATCCAACTTAGATATTCCAATGATGTCTTCGCTCTTGTCGTCTTAATACATTAATCCACAACGATGGACTGATGAAGCACGCCTGGGTAAATAGAATGTCTTTGTTTAGGTGGGGCGGAATTTTTTTAGTAAATTTTTCGTAAAGGGTAAACATTTTTCAAACAAAAAAATTTAATTGTTTATTACTCTCAACACAATATGCATTTGTACAAAGTTTGGTTTAAAAAAAGTATTTTTACCAGCTTTCGTTTTTATGTTGCATAGTATACGAGAGTGGTCCAGAAGTACCCAACTTTAAAAAAGAAAACACAAAAATTTTGGAAAGAAATATATTAATTTTTCAACATAATCTCCTTTCAGCCCAACACTTTTCCCCGCGTTGTTCAAAAGTTTATACCCCTTTTTTTAAAACGAACTGTTTTGCTCCTCAAAATAGCCATTAACTGCCGACATCACTCCTTCATCGTTGGAAAACTTTGACCACTGAGCCATTTTTTCAAGTTTGGGAAAGAAAATAATCCGAGGGTGCTAAATCTGGCGAATAGGGTGTATGAGTAGCAATTCAAACTTTTTAAATTTATTAATTTTGGCCATTGCAATAACGGATTTGTAAGCGGGTGCATTGTCTTGATGAAGCAACACTTTTTTTTCTTAGCCAAATGCGGCCGTTTTTGTGATTTATTGTTAAAGTTGCAAAAGTTCGCATAAACTCGCCGTTGATAGTTTTTCCTTTTTTTGAGATAGTCATGAAAAACCACGCCATCCCCAAAAAAACCAACCATACCTTGCCTGGTAAACGGCTTTGCCTTTTTGGAGCCGATTCTCCCTTTTGAGTCCATTGTTTTGATTGTTCTTTTGCCTCGGCTGTGAAGTGATGGACTCATGTTTCATCCCTGGTTATGAAATGGCGCAAAAATTTGCTTTGTTGCTGTGAAACTTCGATAAAAACTCAAGTGAAAAATCTTCACTACATTGTTTTTGCTCGAGTGTGAGCAAACGCGGCACCCATCTTGCACATAGCTTTCTCATGTCTTCATTTTCAGATAATATCGATAAATTTTTGAAATGCCACATGTCTGCTAGCTCGCGCATTTCAGTCGACGATCATCCAGTTTCTTTGTGGGTTTTTTTCACCATTTCTGGGGGCGTCACCTCCTTTGGTCGATCACTGCTATGTTCGTCTTGGCAGCTCGTATGCCCTTGTTTAAAATTGCTACCCAAATTTACGTTGTAAACGAAGGGGAATTACCCAGAGAGAATCCAGTTAAACTTTTATATATTATAGGTTTTAAAAAAAATATTATAGTAAGATACCAAATTTTTTCCCTTTTTAAAATTCACGAAAAATTATATTGATGGCTGAAACAAATATAAACAACTACCCTTTTAAACAATGCTTTATAATTGTGCTTTTTAAAAGGAATTTTTAAAAAACCCCCCTTTAGGCAAGGGGATAGGGGCCACCCACGTATTTATGAAATTCAAAAAATAATTTGTGATTAATTTCATTGTATCTGTTCCAATAAAATGAGGGTTGGCGACATAAAAAAGATTAATGATATTTTTTAAATAAAATTTTAACAGTTATTATCATAAAGCAATATTTTTTTTTTATCAATTTTGTATTAATACACGTGTTTAATCCGAATAAAATTATTAAAATATATAATTCTAATTTTTGTTTAAGTTACACGTTTCGAAATGGGTAAGAAACGGTTAAATCAAAACATGAGATTAAAACCGTTATTTAAATTTTTTGATAAAAATCTATATAAAATCAATTTTTAAAAAGAAAATAATGATTGTCTTCAAAAAGGTTAAAGGAAAATATTTATAAAGTTTATATCATTTAAAATTATCGTTAGAATCATGTGGGGGTTTTTATTAAATTGGTTAAATATTAAACTTTTGGGTTATTTTTATAACACCCATTTTTTTCCCGATTTCAGAATTTCCCGAATAAAAGCCGCTTTCCTAGATTAGAAATAAACTGTTTAAAATAATTTAGTGTATGCGGACACAGAAATCCTACTATTTATATAAAAAAAATAAACTGGGTATATAAAATATGTAAAATATTTGAGATGCTTTCACTACATTCTTGAATTATTCCATAAAATTGTTTTAAAAATATTTTCCCGGGTTTTTTATCCTTCAATTAAATATTTTTCTTCATTTGTTGTTAGACATTTTTAAAATTTTTCTTTCCCTTTTCAAACGAGAATTTTAAAATTAAAAAATAATTATTCAAAATAATGTTTATTAAATAAATTTTGTTGGAGATATTGTAATGTAATTATTTCGGCAACTAAATGTTCAGCAGATTAATCAGAATGTTCCACCTGGATCCACGGTAAAGCTCGCACAAAAACATTCCGCGCATTCTTTTCGCCAAAAGCAAACGCATACTATATACAGTCAGTTTTGTCGAAATGCGTATACAGAGTACGAAACTGCTGTGGTAAGATGTTTTTTTTTACTTCGCTTTACTCTTTTCGAAATCGCCTTATCCATTCTATTTCACTTTTATTAAATACAAAGGGTACTAGGAAAGTTTTGCAATATGACGCAACAATGAATCGTAGGAAGCTGCTTGTTGCTGCATGTTGAGACATGTTCATACGTGCATAGTAGCCGCCATGTCGATGGGCTCAGTTGTTCATTAGCAGTGAGAGTGTAAAGTGCAGTTTTCCGTTACAATTTTGGGGCGTGGTTTAAACATAGATCTGTGCTTCGAAGAAATGACTCTTGCACTAGGTGATGTTCAGGTGGTATAGAGAATTCCAAAGGGGAAATTTAACTATGGAGGATGCTTAGAGGCCGGAAAGGCTACGAATGTCAGTTACGGAGGAAAACGTTACTACTGTGAGAAATTCGGCATTATGAAACGTTCATAGCATATGATTATTCGTGCTTTCGACTTGTCCATATGATTTTTCATCCACAACATTCTACAGAAATGTTCGCTTTTTTGACAATTTTGCAAAAGCGATGTCAAATCTTTCATCGGCTTCGCGGGTTACAGCTACTTCTACAAATTAGAAAAAATTCAAATGAAAAAGTGTTCTCGGAGTGTTGACTTATTTATGTAAGAGCTGAATAATTTTGCAGCCAAGTTGAAAGATATATTAAATAAAAGTGAAATAGAATGGAAATGGGCAAGGCAATTTCGAATATTATTTCGTACTTGATACGTATTTCGACAAAACCGACTGTACAAAGGGTACTAGGAAAGTATTGCAATACAGCTATGTTTATTTAATTTTTTCAAAGTAATGTCCTCTACACTCAATACACCTCTCCGTCCTCCGAAATCAATCTTCAAACCAGTTCTGTCAAGTTTCACTAGGGAGTAAAGCACACTCGTTGTCCCAAGGCCGCAGAAGGTTCTTAGCACTGGAAAACCGCTTCTTTTTTAGCTTCATTTTCACGAGCGGGAACAGTGCAAAGTGGCAAGGAGCAAGATCTTGACTGTAGGGAGGATGCTCGAGAAGTTTCAATTCTGTCGTGGTCAAATATTCGGTGCAGGCTTTGGCGCGGTGAGCTGGAGCATTATCGTGATGGAGGAACCGGGTGTCCATTCTTGACTTTGGCCACAGGTTCTTCATAGATACAATGACTTTAGGCACGCACCGTCATTTTCTTCTTTACAGATCGGGATTTTCTGACAACTTCGGGGCAAACATCACCTAGTGCAACAGTCATTTCTTCGAAGCACTGGTCTATGTTTAAACTAGGCACGAAATTATAACGCAAAACTGCCCTTATCTCATTTCGTAACCACGATGCCATCGCAAGCACTTTAAACTCTCACTGCTAATGAATAACTGAGCCCATCGACATGGTGCGGCGGCTACTACACGTACAGCACGACCATCATATCCTTGGACAAAAATCAACTGCGCATCGTAGGCGTGCCGGGTGGTACACTCCGAGTCATCGGTAAGCTGTTTGTGTCCTCAGTGTGCTTATGATCGTTGCGTGGTTAAGTTGTTAAGTTACGGTTAGTCAAAGTGAGTAATTGAGGTCTTGCATTATAATTGGTTATTATTTGTTTTATTTATTGTAATTAATAATGTCCAACTTAGGAGGTGGAAAAGGACTGCATTCACAAACCCGTGAAGTCGTGTTTAATCTTATTAAGTTTTTAAAGACAATTTCAGATAACGAAACAGACATAAGAAATAGTAAAAAAGCGAATTAAAGGAATACGTAGCAAGAGCAACTGGTGTTTCAAAGCTTCTGTCTATAATATTTTAAAAGAGGGGAACGAATATCAAGCAGAACCAGAACGAAATGAGAAAGAGAACACAGAACAACTCCCAGTTTTCAAATCGCCAAAAAAGAAAAGATCGAGGAAATGTTTAGTAATGGATTCAATAACGACATTGACCTATACCAAATAAAACATATTATTTATAATTTCCACAAGACAAATAATCAGCGGATTACTATTAAAAATTTACTACAAAAACTTAAAGAAGATAAAAATTTTTCCCGGGGCGGCCGAGAACCCTTTAAAGAAAATTATAAAGAAGCTTGGTTTTAGATTCTGTGCTACACAAAACAATCGCAAGATATTACAAGAAAAACCAGATATCAGAAACATTCGTACAAATTTTTTACGAAAAATAGATGTATATCGACGGCAAAATCGTCCAACTATTTATATGGATGAATCCTATATTCATAGCGGCCATACAAAATCGAAAAGTTGGACAGACAAGTCAAGAAATGAGTTATTTTCGACAATCTCCAAGGGCCAGCGTTTAATTATGTTGCACGCTGGAGGTGAGAACCATGGATTTGTAGAAAACGCTTTGTTACTTTTTAAATCCGGAACAAAATCCGGTGATTACCATCACGAAATGAATTTCGAAAATTACCAAAAATGGCTCGTTGAAAAACTAATACCAAATTTACCAAAAAATTCAGTACTAGTTATTGACAATGCTCCATACCACAATGTTCAGATAAATCCAGCGCCTAATTCTAATGCAAACAAGCAAAAAATGTTACACTGGTTGACCGAAAAAGGTATTGCCTGTACATCTGATATGACGAAAGCCCAGTTATATATGTTAATAAAATATAATAAACAACAACACTTACGATATAAAATAGACGCAATTTTGGAGGCACACGGTCATACAACTTTACGATTGCCTCCGTATCACCCTGAACTAAATCCAATCGAAATGATTTGGGCGACTGTGAAAAATTTTGTGGCATCACAAAATGTCACATTTAAATTAGAGGACGCTAAAAGGCTAGCGGAAGAAAAATTTAAAAGCATTACAGTAAATGACTGGAACAAACTTTGCACTCACGTGAAGAGAGTCGAAGATGAATATAAACAAAATGAAGTTTTTATGGATGTTTTACGGAGTCACTAATTATAAACGTGGGTGCTGATACATCTGACAGTGATTTTGGTTTCAGCGATGATTCAGAATAACTTAGTAATCATTGCTTTGTGAATGTGTTTTATTATGTAATTTATTATGTAATTATGTAATCATTTTGAAATAAAGCTATTTGCTTCTAATTACTGGGTATTATTAAAAAATTTTGTAATTACATTATCTACCTAATCATATTAAGATTTACTTTCATAGTACATCCTCAATAGAACACTATTAAATAACACTTAGCAGCCTCATTAATTAATAATTTACATTCCATTTGGACCAGTATAACATATATTAATAAATAAAAATTTTCTAAATTCTTATTCTTGGCGTCGCGTAGTACAAAATAAAACCGCGCCTTTCTGTTGGGAATGTACCTAATCACCGAAGCGAGCGACACACTGGCGACTGAGTACGAGTAATAACGAAAGTGTGCGCAGATTTTTCTAAGGATATGATGGTCTTGCTGTATGAACATGTCTCAACATGCAGCAACAAGCAGCTTCCTACGATTCATTGTTGCGTCATATTGCAAAACTTTCCTAATACCCTTTGCATAAATACAACATAATAAATTAAGGAAAAAGTAAACCAGATGTAACTTTATTATCAAAGAAAATAAATTTAAACAATATTTAAAAAGAACTAAAGAAATAGCTAATTTTATTATTCGATGTTTGTATAACTGTATATTATTATTATTATTATTACATTCAATGTACTGTTAATTAAATGATTTATCTTTAATTAAATATACTAAGCCCAGAATCTATGAAAAAAATGCAGTGCGTATATATATATACATATATTATACATACATACTAAGAAAATCCTTTGTTATGTAACTCTCTTCTTAGAAAAGGTTCGATTATAATCAGCTTCTGGAGCGTGTAGCTGCAACGTAGAATAACTACAACTAGCAAATTTTCCAGTATTTGGATTTTACGGAAATATCGTGTTTCTAAATTGCGTAGGAGCAAAATAAGATTTACGCAAGATTTTGAATATAAATAAGGTTTCGATATCGTCTGCGCGATTGAAATACAAAAGCCAACAACAGATATTGTAAATATATTTGTTTTAAGTATATATTGGAAGTAAATCAAATTTGAAATTGTTTATATAACTACACAATTGAAAGTCACGTTATTCTCAGTGAAATATAGAAATTGATGTTATTGATGTATTTAAAATATACATATTTTAAATTATTGCCTTGCTGAACAAATAATTTATTTGATTTGTGGAAACATTCCGTAAGTACGAAAGCGAACGTCGATTATAATTCAGAGTATTAATTTTCAAATTATTATTACATAATAAGTACAAACTTTTTAAATAACACTTCTTCGTTTGTTAGTAGTTTTTCGTGTTGTATTTTTTTTAACATTCTTCCTTTTCACTACCTATTTTTGTTTTAGTTTATAATTGCTTTTATATCAGATAATTTTTCTTGCAACGGTATCATTAATTACAAATAACACATATGAACGGTGCTAATACGATGAATTTTCAATAGATACATGTTTACCAGCTGAATTTAAAAGAAATCTCAATTATAATTAGACATGAGTACCACTGGTGCATTACTTTATATCGGATTTTTCGATAACGACATAACAATTTCGTATTTAGATAAAACACAGAATAATTGAGATATTGGGCTGAAATTTATTCCAGGTGCACTACACATGTTACATTTAACTATGAAAGTCGATCTCGTTCATATGACCATCGCGAGGGCGTTGGCAGCGATCGATTCTTTGGAGTCAATTTTCTATTACTCTTTCACAAATATCGGCCGGAACGTTAGCAATTTCGCCTTCGATATTGTCCCTGAGCTCTACTAACGTTGTTGGTTTGTTGGCATAAACCAACGACTCAACGTAACCCCGTAAAAAGAAATCCAACGGTCTTAAATCGCATGAGCGTGGTGGTCACTCGACCGAACCATTTCTAGATTACACGGTTACCGAACTTCTCTTCAATAGATCAATCGTTTTTATGTGGAATGTGGCACCATCTTGTTGGAACCACATATCACTGATGTCAAGTTCATCCAATTCTGGAAAAAAATAGTCTTCCAATATGGCAAGACAGCGAACTCTATTGACCGTAACATGGCAATCATTTTCGTCTACGAAAAATATGGTCCAATCACACCTCCGCCTTGAAATTGACACCACGCGGTCACTTTTTGTGATTATAAGGGAGTCTCTTGAAGTACATGTCGGCTTGTTGCTGTCTAATAACATATATTTTGCTTATTGACAAAGCCATTGAGCCAAAAATGAGCTTCATCGCTAAAGATAATTTTTCAACGAAATTCAGGATTTCGGCGCTTTAAATGATCAAAAGGCTTCAGTGCTAGAGCTAACTTGATTTTGTAAGCGTGTAAGCTAAGATCTTTACGCAAAATTCGCCACAATGTGTTTGAGAGATTTCCAATTTCTGTGAATGGTGTGGAATCGACTGATTTGGCTCACTTCGAACTGAAGCACTTACGACTGCGCCATTTTCAGTACTTCGACCGGAACGTTGTCTCACTGGCACAAGAACATCCAGCTGGTGTATTGTCTCGATGAAATAACACTTTCTTCTTAGTCAAATGCGGCCGTTTTTGTTTGATTTCTTCGCTGAAACGTTGCAATAAGTTCGCATAATACTCGCCGTTGATAGTTTCTCCTTTTTCGAGATAGTCAATGGAAGTTATTTCACGCGCATCTCAAAAAACCGATGCCATGACTTTGTCTGCAGATGAAACGGTCTTCACATTCTTTGGAGCCGGTTCTCCCTTTTGAGTCCATTATTTTGATTGTTCTTTTGTCTCGGGTGTGAAGTGATGGACCCATGTTTCATCCATGATTATGAAACGGTGCAAAAATTCTCCTTTGTTGCTGTGAAACTTCGGTAAACACTCAATTGAAACATCTTCACGACACTGTTTTTGCTCGATTGTCAGCAAACGCGGCACCCATCTTGCCTTCTCAGCTTTCTCATGTCCAAATTTTCAACTAATATGCGATGTATCCCGCACTTTTTGAAATACCTACTTTGTCTCCTAAATCGCGCACTTTCAGTCGACAATCATCCAGTACCGCTTTGTGGATTTTTTTCACCATTTCTGGAGTCGTCACCTCACCACTGCAATGCTCGTACAGTCTCGTTTAAACTCTGTTACCCAATATTTCATTGTTGTTAACGAAGGAGCAGACTCATCCAGAGTAGAATCCAATTCAGCATTTATATTGGTAGGACAGAGGCCTTTCAAATAAAAGTATTGTATCACGCAACGATGAAAAATTTTCTCCATTTTTACAAACTCACTGAAAATGTTCGCTATTGATAGCTGCCAAACAAATACTAAACAACGTGACGTCTTCAAACTTGAAATATATGCTTTATAGATTGTGTACTTTCTAATACAGTGATATTTTTCAAACAATTACCACCATCTCTAAGTCAGGCTGGATACTTATGGATTACCCTCGTACATGGGAAAAAGAACGAATATTGAATAATAATAGTACATTCAACGCGCTAGTAAACTATCTGTACAAGTCGAATCAATCTCTGTTGACAAATTGCAGTATTATTATTGATAACAATCAGGAAAAGGATTTGAAAATACATAAATGTATTCATAAATATAAATATAAATTAAATAAAAAAAAACCTCGGATATATTAGGTGCGCAACTAAGTTCTCGCTGTTTTTAAAGGGAAGGCTCCAGTAGTAAGTGCTGGTCATTGTGACATAACCAAAACGTCATGAACCAAGCTTAGACATATGGTAAACAAACCGCTTTGACACATTAGTGATTTTGTTTTTACGTCATATACTTTTGGTTTGTGAAAATGTCTGATTTTGTGCCAAATAATCGTCATTTGCGGGAAGTGTTGTTTTTTTTTTTTCTTTAAAAAAACAGCGGCTGAAGCGCATCGAGAACTACAGAAAGTTTACGGAGAGCTGCTCTAAGTAAAACAACGTGCCGTATTGGGTTCCCCTCGCTTAAAAACGGTGATTTCAATGTTGACGACCGTTCGCGTGAAGGAAGACCAAAAACCTTCGAAGACGCTGAATTGGAGGCATTGCTCGATGAGGATCCGTGTCAAACGCAAAAAGAGCTTGCTTCAGCATTAGAAATGATTCAAAAACAAGCAACTTGAGTTCTTTATGATTTGAAGCCAAGAGACGTTGAGCGCCGTTTTTTCGCCTGTGAACAACTGCTCCAGCGGCAAAAAAAGGGTTTTCTTCATCGCATCGTTACGGATGATGAAAAATGGATTCATTACAGCAAACTAAAGAGAACAAAATTATGGGGACTGCCCGGTCATCCTTCTACGTGTGGTTCGGCCGAATATTCACGCTGCGAAGGTTTTGCTGTGATTTAGTGGGACCAGGGCGATGTTATTTATTATGAGCTGTTAAACCGAACAAATTCATTGGGGAATGGTATCGAACTCAATTGATGCGATTGAGCCGAGCACTGCGGAAAAAGGGACAATACGAGCAGAGGCCGAAAAATGATTTATAGCTGACAACCCTGGCCCTCACTTTAAACCCGTTAAAACCTATTTAGAAACACTAAAATGGGAGGCCCTCCCCCACCCGCCATTTTCCCCCAGGTATTGGGCCGTCCGATTAGATTTGTTCCGTTCGATGGCACATTTTGACTAATCAGCAGTTCCCCAAAAAGACTTTAAAAAATGGTTGATTCGTGGATAGCCTAAAAAGACAAAATTCTACCGTGACGGTATTCGAGCTCTACCAGATAGAGGGAAAAATTTTGTCGCTAGCGATGGGCAGTATTTTAAATGATTCATTTGAAAACCTTTTTTCACAATAAAGTTGCATTTTCATAAAAAAAACAGCGAGAACTTAGTTGCGCACCTAATACGTATATTCGCTTTACAACAAATTAACAATCAATTAAATAAAGCTTATTTAAAATTTGTCACGGTGTGCAATATTAATTTCAATTACGAAAATATTTGAATAAATAAAATTTCCAGTATGTATATCCAAAAGAAAAAATAATTTTTTAAAAATGAAAACCTACAAGAATTTACGTTAGAACATTCTGAACAAAAAAGAATCGAAAAAAAATTAAATTTAGAATTATAATGGAAGATTAATAGCTAAATTTATTAAGATAATAAAACAAATTTAAGTCAAAGAAACTTTTAATAATAAGTATTTTTAAACTGTATTGGTTACATTTAAGTGGTGGAAAAAAAACTAGTTTAATTAAATTAACGTACTATAAGAGATTTTCCCTTAGGAGTCTTCAAGCAAAAAGAGAATTACAACAAGTATTAATCGCAATTAATCTGCTGTCCCCGCAGCGTCGAAATTTCTGGAGGATTGATCGGTATGCCATATTACTGTTCTTCTTCCGCGTTCAAAAAAATTGTCCTTGTAGTGCTATAAGGTAAAAAAGTAAAAACGACTTAAAAAATTAGAAAAACACAACAGAAATTAAAACTCATCAATGCGAGAATTGCGAAAAAGTCTAACTGACATGGTTTTTTAAAAGACCCGTGCTCATGAAAACAAGAATGTAACTATTTAATTTTACGAATGAGTTAAGAAATTAAATTTTTTTATAAGTAGTATCACAATTTGTCTTAAAGTAGTATTGAGCTCATTACTATCATCACAAAAAAAGGGAAGGCTTTTTCAATGAGATACTATTAAATTACACCCTTTACGATGTGAGTCAAAAGATGAGTGTCGTGTAAATCGATATTTTTCTTAAGTTTCCCATAAAAAGCGTATAACAGAAGAAATGCGAACGAGATTACATGCATACGCTAACCAAAAAAACTTCTGATCAAATAGGTTTTTACATGTTTAGAAATAAAAACAAACGGAAAATTAATTAGTAGACAATTGAAAATATTTGTAACAACGAAAGAAAAGAAAAGAGATTAATGTCATTTAAATGATTGACTATAAAGGAAACTGGCAATTTGAATCAAATTTCGTTGGTGTGTTACGGACCCAGCCAGTTATAACCCAAACTAAAATAGTTCTTATGTATATATATTATTCGCGTTTTAAATAAAAACAATTAATATTGTATACATCCTTCATATACAAAAATCAAAATCAAAGTTTCACCATCGTCGATCTACTCAACTTGCCAAAAAATTTTTAATAAGGTTATTGCTAAAATAATTCCTTTTATACCAA
>JAVIWB010000653.1:0-166426 GCA_031893035.1 Dermolepida albohirtum
AGAGTAGGAAATATTGACTAATAGGTTTCTTGTGAAAGCCAGTATTTGTTCAATTTTTGTGAAAAAGGAAACAGATTTCCTTTATGAGTTCCTAGAAGATACGACCATTAAAAATGGTCCATATTTGATAGAGGTGTAAATTAATACAAGTGTTAGTTTGAGAGTAGGAAATATTGACTAATAGGTCTCTTCTAAAAGCCAATATGTGTTTAATTTTTGCGAAAATAGTAAGCAGAATTCCTTTATGAGTTCGTAGAAGATACGACCATTAAAAAAGGTCCATGTTTGATAGCGGAGGTGTAAACTAGTACAAGTGTTAATTTAAGAGTAGGAAATATTGACTAATAGGTTTCTTGTGAAAGCCAGTATTTGTTCAATTTTTGTGAAAAAGGAAACAGATTTCCTTTATGAGTTCCTAGAAGATACGACCATTAAAAAAGGTCCATATTTGATAGAGGTGTAAATTAATACAAGTGTTAGTTTGAGAGTAGGAAATATTGACTAATAGGTTTCTTGTGAAAGCCAGTATGTGTTTAATTTTTGCGAAAATAGTAAGCAGAATTCCTTTATGAGTTCGTAGAAGATACGACCATTAAAAAAGGTCCATGTTTGATAGCGGAGGTGTAAACTAGTACAAGTGTTAGTTTAAGAGTAGGAAATATTGACTAATAGGTTTCTTGTGAAAGCCAGTATTTGTTCAATTTTTGTGAAAAAGGAAACAGATTTCCTTTATGAGTTCCTAGAAGATACGACCATTAAAAAAGGTCCATATTTGATAGAGGTGTAAATTAATACAAGTGTTAGTTTGAGAGTAGGAAATATTGACTAATAGGTTTCTTGTGAAAGCCAGTATTTGTTCAATTTTTGTGAAAAAGGAAACAGATTTCCTTTATGAGTTCCTAGAAGATACGACCATTAAAAATGGTCCATATTTGATAGAGGTGTAAATTAGTACAAGTGTTAGTTTGAGAGTAGGAAATATTGACTAATAGGTTTCTTGTGAAAGCCAGTATTTGTTCAATTTTTGTGAAAAAGGAAACAGATTTGCTTTATGAGTTCCTAGAAGATACGACCATTAAAAATGGTCCATATTTGATAGAGGTGTAAATTAATACAAGTGTTAGTTTGAGAGTAGGAAATATTGACTAATAGGTTTCTTGTGAAAGCCAGTATTTGTTCAATTTTTGTGAAAAAGGAAACAGATTTCCTTTATGAGTTCCTAGAAGATACGACCATTAAAAATGGTCCATATTTGATAGAGGTGTAAATTAATACAAGTGTTAGTTTAAGAGTAGGAAATATTGACTAATAGGTTTCTTGTGAAAGCCAGTATTTGTTCAATTTTTGTGAAAAAGGAAACAGATTTCCTTTATGAGTTCCTAGAAGATACGACCATTAAAAAAGGTCCATATTTGATAGAGGTGTAAATTAATACAAGTGTTAGTTTGAGAGTAGGAAATATTGACTAATAGGTTTCTTGTGAAAGCCAGTACGTGTTTAATTTTTGCGAAAATAGTAAGCAGAATTCCTTTATGAGTTCGTAGAAGATACGACCATTAAAAAAGGTCCATGTTTGATAGAGGTGTAAATTAATACAAGTGTTAATTTAAGAGTAGGAAATATTGACTAATAGGTTTCTTGTGAAAGCCAGTATTTGTTCAATTTTTGTGAAAAAGGAAACAGATTTCCTTTATGAGTTCCTAGAAGATACGACCATTAAAAAAGGTCCATATTTGATAGAGGTGTAAATTAATACAAGTGTTAGTTTGAGAGTAGGAAATATTGACTAATAGGTTTCTTGTGAAAGCCAGTACGTGTTTAGTTTTTGCGAAAATAGTAAGCAGAATTCCTTTATGAGTTCGTAGAAGATACGACCATTAAAAAAGGTCCATGTTTGATAGCGGAGGTGTAAACTAGTACAAGTGTTAATTTAAGAGTAGGAAATATTGACTAATAGGTTTCTTGTGAAAGCCAGTATTTGTTCAATTTTTGTGAAAAAGGAAACAGATTTCCTTTATGAGTTCCTAGAAGATACGACCATTAAAAATGGTCCATATTTGATAGAGGTGTAAATTAATACAAGTGTTAGTTTGAGAGTAGGAAATATTGACTAATAGGTCTCTTCTAAAAGCCATTATGTGTTTAATTTTTGCGAAAATAGTAAGCAGAATTCCTTTATGAGTTCGTAGAAGATACGACCATTAAAATGGTCCATGTTTGATAGCGGAGGTGTAAACTAGTACAAGTGTTAATTTAAGAGTAGGAAATATTGACTAATAGGTTTCTTGTGAAAGCCAGTATTTGTTCAATTTTTGTGAAAAAGGAAACAGATTTCCTTTATGAGTTCCTAGAAGATACGACCATTAAAAATGGTCCATATTTGATAGAGGTGTAAATTAATACAAGTGTTAGTTTGAGAGTAGGAAATATTGACTATTTGATAGGTGTAAAAATTATGTACAAGTGTTAGTTTGAGAGTAGGAAATATTGACTAATAGGTTTCTTGTGAAAGCCAGTATGTGTTTAATTTTTGCGAAAATAGTAAGCAGAATTCCTTTATGAATTCCGTTAGAAGATACGACCATTAAAAAAGGTCCATGTTTGATAGCGGAGGTGTAAACTAGTACAAGTGTTAGTTTAAGAGTAGGAAATATTGACTAATAGTTTTCTTGTGAAAGCCAGTATGTGTTCAATTTTTGTGAAAAAGGAAACAGATTTCCTTTATGAGTTCCTAGAAGATACGACCATTAAAAAAGGTCCATATTTGATAGAGGTGTAAATTAATTTAGTTTGAGAGTAGGAAATATTGACTAATAGGTTTCTTGTGAAAGCCAGTATTTGTTCAATTTTTGTGAAAAAGGAAACAGATTTCCTTTATGAGTTCCTAGAAGATACGACCATTAAAAAAGGTCCATATTTGATAGAGGTGTAAATTAATACAAGTGTTAGTTTGAGAGTAGGAAATATTGACTAATAGGTTTCTTGTGAAAGCCAGTATGTGTTTAATTTTTGCGAAAATAGTAAGCAGAATTCCTTTATGAGTTCGTAGAAGATACGACTATTAAAAAAGGTCCATGTTTGATAGCGGAGGTGTAAACTAGTACAAGTGTTAGTTTAAGAGTAGGAAATATTGACTAATAGTTTTCTTGTGAAAGCCAGTATGTGTTCAATTTTTGTGAAAAAGGAAACAGATTTCCTTTATGAGTTCCTAGAAGATACGACCATTAAAAAAGGTCCATATTTGATAGAGGTGTAAATTAATGCAAGTGTTAGTTTGAGAGTAGGAAATATTGACTAATAGGTTTCTTGTGAAAGCCAGTACGTATTTAGTTTTTGCGGGAATAGTAGGCAGAATTCCTACGTGAACTCCATCGCAGATTCAGGTGCGATACTGTGATTAATAGTCTGCTGCTGATGATGATTTAGTTGTCTAAATACATATATAGAGTACGACCATTGATGTTGGTAAAGCTTTTTGCCTTTTTCGATTTATTCAATTAACGAGGCTCCAACAAAATTTATCTAATGTCACCTTACTTACTTTTGAAACAAAACATGTATATGCTTTCAATTATTTTCATAAATTTGCCTTCAAAATATCCCACACGTATTCAGAATTCCCCTTTTTTTTGCATTTCCCCATTTCAAAGTCGTATAAACGTTACCAACAATGCCACACAAAGTATCACCAGGATCTAAATCCCCTGTTATACGTCAGCCCACGCATGCTAGATTTCGACCCGTGGATTAAAACTAAAAGCTTCCTTAGTTAGTAATTCCACAAACGCCACGATACAAACCTTCTGTTAACCCCCTCTTCGCCCGTCAACTCTAACACATCTCATCAAGAAATGAATTTCAAACACACCGACGGCGAATATAAACGTACCGTCTTCACAAACAGACAAATAATATTTGTGGTTCAATGTATAATGTATTCCACATACATAGATGGAATAGATAAAGCCTCTAACGTTCTTTAACCAAAATCCTGGTCTCCCTTGGCCCCGCTTCGTGTTCATCCTAGACATTAATATTATTCAATACAAACAACTGTTTAACTGTCATATTTGACGCAAGATGTAGTGGAGGAACTTTCTCATCGAGTGTTCTTCCCCCGTTCCCCAGGCACACACCCTCTTTTGCTTTTCGTGTACTATACTAGGAGAGCTCCAGAAGTTCATCAGAGAAAGACAGTGACATTGTCTTTGGAACGGTTCCTAACAGAAGGTTTATTAATTCATCGGAGAACCAGTTAAATCTTGAGATGTAGACAGTCATACACATACATAAGTCTCTATATACAGAGTGATCGGAAACTCACGTATAATCGCCAACAAGGGCGATTTTATGAGTAATTCTGAGTTGATACGAGGATAGTTTGAAAAGTAGTGAGAATGACACATAGGTGGCGCACTAATTGGTAAATCAAATGCACTGTAATTTAGGTTGCCTATTTATATGTTTACATTCCGATATTTAGATAAATCAGTTGATTAGTTTACTTTTGACAGCTGATTAAAAAAGAAGCGACACGTCGTTTTGTTAAAATGGAAAAAGTACAGTATCGTGCGGTGATTAAATACTTCGTAATTAAGAGTATGAAAGCTACCGAAATAAGAGATGAGTTACAGGAAACATTAGGTGAATCTGCTCTATCATCCGTCACAATAAGTAGATAGGTAAATGAATTTAAACGGGGTAGAACAAGCTGTGTTGATGAAGTGCGCTTTGGAGCACCCAAAATCGTGACTTTTAAGGAAATGATTATAAAAATCCATAATATTATTACGCAAGATTGACGACTCAAAGTGAGAGAGATAGCAGACATGGTAAACATTTCAACAGAACGCATACACCACATTTTAACGAAAGAATTGAAAGGTGGGTGCCGCGATTGCTTACGACTGATCAAAAGTTCACTCGTTTGCGCATTTCCAATGAGTGTTTGGACCTTTATAAGCGGAATCCGGTTGATTTTTGTAGGTGACTTGTTACTTGCGATGAAACTTGGATACACTACAGTACAGCCGAAACTAAACAACAGTCGAAACAACGGTTAGAACGTGGTTCTGCACCTCCAAAGAAAGCGAAAACCACTTTATCGGCAAACAAGGTGATGTCATAAATTTTTTGAGATTCAAAGAGCATTTTGCTCATTGACTACCTTCAGAAAGGTGCCACAATAAACGGACAATATTATGCAGAACTTCTACAAAAATTAAATGTTGAAATTCGTGCTAAACGGCCAGGAATGGCAAAGAAAAGGATTCTGTTTCACCAAGACATGAGAAGAATGTAGAATTGTTGAAACGCTTAATTCAGATATAAAGGCAGTTTCAAATCGCGGCGTTTTTCTTAAGAATAAATAAAATATATATGACGCACTGAATTTGTGTGGGTATGTTGGCATTTAAAAAGTGCGATGTATAACATTTACAAAAATGGCTTCGTTCACGGTACAATAACGCATTCAAACTATTGAATTATTTTATGAAAATCAGCGTTCTGTGAAAAGAGTTTTTAGAAAATTACGTGAATTTTATGGTTTACATAATCGTCCATCTGAAAGCACTGTTGGTCGAATTATTAAAACATTTCACGGTTCCGTGTAAGATCAAAAAAGTGAAAAATACAGTCGTATTGGTCGTTTACAAGAAAATGTTTGGTTCGTGAAAGTGTTGCTGAAGATCCTGAAATGTCCATTAGACGACGTTCACATCAACTCGGACTTAGTGGATCAACAACATGGCGTATTTTACACAAAGATTTAGCTCTGAAGGCATATAAGGTTCAAATAACACAGGAACTGAAGCCATTAGATCATTTAAAACGCCGTTCATTTGTCAACTTCATCAATGAACAACCAGCTGGTTTTTCCCAAAAAATAATGTTTTCCGATGAGACACATTTTGAACTTGGTGGCCATCCTAATAAATAAAATAACCGTATCTGGGGTGAGGAAAATCCACGAATTATTCATAAGAAACATATGCATCCTGAACGAGTTATTATTTGATGTGCATTATGGTCAAGTGGTGTAATTGTACCTTACATGTTTGTAAATGCTGCTGTTGAAGCTGTAACTGTCAATGGTGATCGATATCGTCGGATGATAACCGAATTTTTGTGGCCTGAATTCATGAATATTTATCAAGAGGATATGTGGTTTCAACAGGATGACGCTACACCTCACTTTGCACACGAATCAATTGATTTAATGAGAGAAAAATTTCCTGGACGTGTAATCTCAAGAAACGGTGCTGTTAATTGGCCACCAAGATCATATGATTTGACACCGTTAGACTATTTTCTTTGGGGTTATGTGAAAAGTCAGGTTTATAAAAACAATCCACAATCAATTCCTGCTTTGAAAGATGAAATTATTCGTATCATTGGTGAGACAGAGCCTCAATTATGTCAAAATGTCATTGAAAATTTTAACAAAAGAGTGGGCGTCTGTGGAGCTGCAAGAGGAGACCATTTGGCAGATATAATTTTTCGCATATAAATGCCATAAATGATACTTCAATTACCAGTGAAAAGTTTTTGAAAGTGAATACAAATTATGTGTTTTATTTATTTTTTAAGAAAACCGCGAAACTTGAAACACCCTTTATTTAGTACTTTAGCAGTAGTAGAACCTTTCAAACGACAGTCTACAAGAATAATTGTTTCAATGTTCATGCAAACATCAATAGTGGTTGCGTCCGAAACTCTTCCAATTTTACTTTAAAGTATGACAGACGGAAAGAGAGTATCGTAAATATAGTACTTTGAAGAGATGCTAAAATCTTTTTTACATTACTTGTTAAAATAACTAGGATACCAGTTCTGCAAAATGATTACAAAAGCAAAAATGTGAAATTAATTAAGCTTGAAATTTACTTGCTTTTCAACTTCTTTTAAATAATTAAAAAATTAATTAATAAAAACAAAAATTTAAATAAAAAGCGAACAAATTCAAACTTCAGAGATGTTTTATTTAGTCCCTCGTCTTGGGAATTTCTTATGCGAAAACGTTATTAGCAACAGCCAATGGGAAACTGACGTGAACGTCTTTTGTTCTCCGTCTTCCTTTGGCCGGGACCATTCGTTCCAGGACCTTCTTCGATCCTCCTAGCCGGCGTAAACGCCAGGAAAAAGAAGGATAGGTGACGCTCGGAGAGGGATAGGACGTGTTTAGCGTTTCCACCGAGACGTTGCGAAAGATGATGGGTTGGCGTATTCGTTAACCTCACACTCCGATACGCTCCGTTCGGTCCTTTCTACACCGCCGATGTTCCTACGCTACTACAGTAACGGCACAACCCGGGCCAAGATTGAAGCACATTAATTGGAAAAGTTATTGCAGGCGCGGTGTTCCGAGGAATTCGGCTCCTTGGAGTGCTGCTAGTCGGCAGCACAGGCACCGGCCAGAAATAAACCATTGTCAGGTCGGTCGGCAATAAAGGTCCGCTTCGTTATCGACTGAGATTCAAATAAAGGGGGAAAGCGTCTTCGAGAAGACGGGCAGGCGAGTTTGGCGAACGGAAGATTTTAATAGTGACAATCGTTATATTTACATAAATGATGTTGTATGGAAATGAATCGAGCTATAATGAATCTAATTTAGCGTCAAGCCTAGAATTAGTAACTTTAACGAACTTTAAATATGTACGAAGCATAGAATCATTCTATCATCGTAATCCACATTTTTAAAATTGCATTTAAAGGAAATAATGGATTGTTTAATAAGTTTTATCGTTCGATAAGAAAAACACGATTTTATGGTTTGAAATACATTTTATTATTCAACATAACCTCCTTGAACTTCAATACGCTTGTACCAGTGATCTTCTAATTCATGGATTCCATCCCTGAAGTGAGAATCCGGAAGACTGTCGAAATATTCTTCCAGGGCTGCTATTACCCCTTCCTTCGATAAAAATCGTTTTCAATGCATGAATTTTTTGAGATGCAGGAACAGGTAGAAATCAGAGAGAGAGCTGAATCTGAATAAGATGGACGTTGCGATAATTTGTAATTTAATTCACTGTTTTTCGCGATGGTCTTTTTGAACTGTGTGAGAGGTTGCGTTGTCTGGATGAAAAATGTTTTTTTCTTCTGTAAACCAGGTCTTTCCTCACGAATTTTTACATCCAGCTGGTCCAATAAGTTGCAATAATAATCTGAGTTTGTTGTTTTACCAGTTTGGAGATATTTCGCGAACAAAATTCCCTTTACATCCCAAAAAAGCTGATTCTAACACCTTCTCGGCCAATTTCTGGACCCTAACTCGCTTCGGAACCAAAGTACTGGATTCACACCACTCTTTAGCCTCGTGTTTTGATTGAGAATCATGCTGGTAGACTCATGTGTCATCCATAGTGATGAAACGAGGCAAGAAATCGTTTTTATTTTTCCTAAAATGCATTGGTCATACTTTCTGTCATAAATTTTGCTATTTCCACTTCTATTTTTCAAGTTATCTGGAAAGGTGTTAGAATAAATGCTAAATCTAGTTTCGCCAAGTACCAGACTTACCTAAAATCTTTGAACAATATTTATACAATTCTAAACAATCACTTGTTCTAATTGCAAACTGTTGACATTTTGTGTGTTTACTTTTTTCACATTTAATATTCTATAAAATGTATTAACTACACTGCTTTCATTGTAGGTTTAGTTTAGGCAATAGTATAGTTCATTTCAAAATATTTTAATTTGATTTTAACATCCCCTGGTATAAAACTGCGTTAAGTTAACGATAATGTATACATTTCAACCTTCATACTGTTCGAATTTGGTAGCTTCGTCTCCTGTGAATGGTATGAAGCACGATATCCATGACAATGACACTTCTTTCGGGTAATACTGGTAAGAGATTTTTCTGAAACCACTTTTCAAATAATGGTGGTCATATCTTCGTAATAGTTAAAATTACAATTTCTTATTTTTTTTGTCAAAAACCAACACTTAGTCAACCCAACCGCTTTCAGAACCAGTATGAAAAATGATAATTCTTTTTCCTTTGGAGGGGGTTACACCTATGACACACATGATTGTGAATCACCAAGCCAATCTTTTTCTATGTTATCGTAAGTGTAATACTAAGCTTCGTCTACGTAAAAAATAAACCGTCCTTCATCTCGGAATTTTTTCGTATCGATTAAATATCGACACCTTGTTTGTCCATTGTCCCAATTTGGACACCGTTTTGCTTTAGTGATCACTATATTGTTCTAGAAGCTTCTATTTCGGTATTTTCGGTATTTTTACTAATAGTAACAGTAAATGAAATAGTTTTATAAAGTAAAGAAAATAGATGAAAAAATAGAACACTCCTTTATGCAGCAACGAACTCAAAATGGCATCTTTCATCATTAATAAATTCTTAAGAAGTACACGTTCAATCTTCATATTTGTCATAATTTCAATAATATTTAAAATGTGAAATTATCAGGAATTACATTAAGAAAGAGTAGATTTTTATTTTCTCAAACTAACCATATTATTTTATCTAACAGTACACGTTATATCGTATTATACTTTAGTATACGTAGACCAGCTTACGTAAAACAAAGATATTAGCATATTAATAGAACCTTTATGTGGGCATGCCTTCACAGTCTTTCGGTGAACAACAAACTCGGAGCTCGATCGTGTAGGGAGAGACTTTGCGTTTCATCTTACAGCGGAGAGAATTGCAAATTTCTATCATGCAAGACTTAACTAGACAGAAACCCTCTTATATAAGAACCAAGATGGCGTCTGGTGTACGCCTGTCAGACCGCCACAGAAAGCGAACACGAAGAGAATAGATGAACGTTTTAGTTCACTTCCGTTCGCTCATTAGTTTCTGTCATGGTGAAAGAAAAGGACAGAGGAAGTAGTTCTAGTTTGCGAAGAAATAACATCTCGGAGTTAGTACAAGTACAAGCCAGAATAGTCATATGAATTATCCACCAATTCTGGTAACATTTAAAACTAAACCTCGCGAGAAATTATGGAAATTTGATTTTTTTCCAAGCAAACTGGATTGTATTTTATTCAATTGGCTTAATAAAAAATAAAGGGCTAATTTTCTTTGTGGAATTCATTTTAAAAATCTGTAAACAAAATACAGTTTGTCGCAGAGAAAACAGAACTTCACTCTAACATAAAAAAAAACTTTAAAATAGTAATTCTTAGTAGCGCCATCTCTTAAAAAGATATGCGTCGGTAAGATAGAACTTTCACCAATGTTATGTCAAAATATTATGACATTTACATCATTAGAAGCAGAGAACTTACGCATACAGTAAGAGTGTGTCTTTGGCATTGGTCGAAAAATGAATTTTAAACGAAGAGCAAATATCAAGTTCTGTTTTAAACTTGATAAATCGTTTACTGAAACGTTTAATTTGATGAAGCAAGCATATGGTGATGCGTGTTTATCACGTACAAGTGTGTATGAGTAGTATAAATGATTTAAAGATGGTCGTACGAACATATATGACGACGAACATCCTGGTGCTAAATATCTGTGGTTACGGAAAGTAACACCGACTTTATGCGTGTATTTATCAGAAATAAGCTGAAATCCTCATTGCGATACGTAAGATTCATCGCATTTTGTCACAGCATTTGGGACTGAGAAAGATTTGTGCAAGGTATGTACCACACAAGCTAACTGAACTCAACATTGTACAGACTTGACTAAAGACTCAAAAAAGGACGAAAAATTCAGGTATTCTATTCTAACTAACGATGAGACGTGGTATTTTTAATATGATCGAGCAGCCAAGCGTCAATGCTCTGAATGGAAGCATGCAAGCGAAGAAAGACTGAAAAAAAGTCGTTGGGAGAAGTCTAAAATGAAGACAATATTGATTTGCTTTTATGATTCGAAAAGCGTAGTGCACAGAGAGTTTGTACCAACTAGTCAAGCAATTAATGCTGTATATTATCTTGGTGTTATGCAGTTACATGATAATGCACCGCGTCATCCCTCGACGCTTATCACTGATTTTCTAACTACAAATGGCATTTTAACCATCAACCATTCACCGTATTCACTGGATTTGGCCCTCTGTGATTTCTATCTATTTTTCACACTACATTTGCCGATGAAAAGGCAGCGTTATGCCGACGTCGATACCATTAAAAAGGCATCGACAGCGATCTTGAACGACATCTCTAAAGATGAACTTAAAAATTCATTCGACGTGTTAATTGACCATGCAAATCGTTGTATTGAAGCCGAAAGCGACTACATTACTACTAAAATAAATGAATTTTACCAGAATGGTAAGCATTTGTTTTTATTTAAAAAAAATCGGAAATTAAATTTAAAAAATGAACTGATGCCTATATTATTCTGATAAAACAGACAGCAAACAAAACACTGTACTTTTAAGATATTTCGCCAAATTTTATAAGCCCATACCTCTTCAAGGGACTGATTTACTCTAAATTTCTTTCCTGACGAATAACATCCAAATTAAAATGCATCTACGTCAGAAAGTTACGTTCAATGATTAAAAAATTGTCATTACGAATATGTTAGGAAACATTTTTTAAACTTTGAATCAAAGGTGGTCTCAGGTCTTCTGCCAGAACGCTCTGGTTTGCAAATGATACAAACCTCTTTGGTGAAAAATAACGATGTAAATAATGTCGATGATATTTCCCATGTACAACAGCAGTCAAACACCTGATTTATAGCAAATAAATTGATCCAGGTTAATTTGGTACGTAGACTTCCGCGGTCGTGGTCCATGCTATCTGCTTCTGGGTTTCCGGGCTGGAACCGCGTCACTAGTATATCTGCCTACGTTTCGTACCCATTTGTATGGGACATCTTCAGGGCTGAACTACTGCACTGAAACTGATCCAGGTTGCTGCTAAGATACGTTACATATGTTTTCAGAGTAGATCTACTAATGGCTTGGTGGATGTTAATTTCTTAAGTACTCTTTTGAATTCTGAATTGAAAGAATTCAAAGCTATCTTCAAAATTATCGCCCAGTATTTATGCCATGAGCAAACATACATATGTGGTCGAAGATAAAGCTGTTGCTGTGTCTTACTTTTTACTTTCTCACTCGTACAAGTCCTGTATAACTTGGGGAAATTCTGTAGTAGCTACTAAGATCTTTTTCCTTCAGAAGAGAGTCAAACGTAAGATTGTAAATTGCCTTATGATCATTGTAGGCAGCATTTTACAAGTAGCAGAATTATGTTTTAAAAACAGTCCTGCAAGGCACTTTATATATATATATATATATATTAAATTACAAATTTCATTTCAAACTTGATATTGTATTTACTTCGTGATACTGCAAAGGTCAATGGCTTGCTATTTATAAAAATAACAGAACAGCTGACACATAAAATTATCCTCGAGATTTTTATACCATGCTTGAGTCGATTCCCTACCTATTTATTATATATTAACGTAGATGGAGGTATATCGTTTACACCCTGAATATGTGAGGTTTCAGATGACGTGATATTCATCAATTACCGCTCGTCAATTTCTATTACACAATCTATAAATGAAGTGAATATCGACGTATTCTTCATTCGAAGAGATTAACATACTTTTAGTAGCATTTTAATGTAACACGAAAAAATAAACGCTCTAAATTAACCGATTTGACGTTTACTGTTACAACGGATAATAAAACTAATGAATCACAACTACCCTAACTTTTTAGTAACAACGAAATGGGGAGCTGTACGTATTATCCGCATAAGTAACTCAATTACGATAGAGGCTTGGGCATATATTCATTGGACATTTTTAACTTAAAATTGCTTCAGTAACACATCCTAAAGCTGTGGCAATCATGTCATAGGACACCCGGTAATTTCAAAATTTCTGAGGCGATTACATGATGTCCAGAAGTTTTCCTATTTTTAATTATTTTAGTGTTTGTACATCTCCAAATACTAATACTCAAAATCCACATACAGAATTGTTTCTGTTACTATTTTAACCCCTGTATTTGCAGATTTAATTATCCTCAGATGCATTAGTATGACTCGGATGGCTATTCTATTACGTAGTTCGCAAACTTGATAAGTCGCCCAGTTCCACGATGTATGTATCCACCAGTGTGGAAGTGCACAGTGGTTAGCTGCCAGGATCGAGGTTGTCATCGGATTTTATTTTGGAAACGTTCGCTGCAATCTTGTCTCTTGGTATTCGGTGTCATTTAAAGTTTGGCAATGTTAGCATGTATATTTCCAGTTTTCGCATCGAATTAAGAAACTGACAGGGTGTAGATAAAATAGTTTTGCAGCGAATTTAAAGGTTTCAAATTAATATCACTATTATTGGACATTCACTGTAAATCGTTTAAAAATTAATATATACATGATGTGTTCAAAAGCTTACTGAATTTGAAAAAGTACTATGTGCATACGAGAATAGATTACAATGTTTCTAGAACAAATTGGAAGATGACGATGAACATTTGTCTTGAAAATACTTGTTCCTACAAGTGTTGTCAAATTTTCAAATAGTTGTATATACGAGGGTAGTTTGACAAATAGTGAGAATGGAAAAGAAAAACGAATTTCTTAAATACAAAATAATTTTTATTTTTCAATATATTCTCCTAAAAGAGCAATACATTTATTCCAACGGTGCTCCAATGCCCTTATGCCATCTCTAAAGTGCGATTCCGGAAGGCTTGCAAAATACTCATTTACGAAGATGATAAGCTCGTCGTTAGACGAAAATTTCTTTCCACCTAGTGCCGTTTTCAATTTTGGAAAAAGGTGGAAGTCGAAAAGGACTAGATCCGGCGAATAATGTGCATGCGGTACTAATTGGAAATGCAACTCGTGGATTTTGGACATCGCAATTGTGCTGGTATGCGAGGAAGCGTTATCTTGGTGAAACGGAATCTTTTTCTTTGCCATTCCTGGCCGTTTAGCACGAATTTCAACATTTAATTTTTGTAGAAGTTCTGCATAATATTGTCCATTTATTGTAGCACCTTTTTGAAGGTAATCAGTGAGCAAAATGCTCTTTGAATCCCAAAAAATTGATGCCGTCACTTTGTTTGCCGATAAAATAGTTTTCGCTTTCTTTGAAGGTGCAGAACCACGTTCTAACCATTGTTTCGACTGTTTAGTTTCGGGTGTACTGTAATGTGTCCAAGTTTCTTCGCAAGTAACAAATCGCCCACAAAATTCAACCGGATTCCGCTTATAAAGGTCTAAACACTCATTAGAAATGCGCAAATGAGTGAACTTTTGATCAGTGGTAAGCAATCGCGGCACCCATCTTGCCGAAAGCTTGGAAAGGCCCAATTCTTTCGTTAAAATGTGGTGTACGCTTTCTGTTGAAACGTTTATCATGTCTGCTATCTCCCTCACGAGTCGTCGATCTTGCGTAATAATATTGTGGATTTTTATAATCATTTCCTTAGAAGTCACGATTTTGGGTGCTCCAGAGCGCGCTTCATCAACACAGCTTGTTCTACCACGTTTAAATTCATTTACCCATCTACTTATTGTGGCGGATGATGGAGCAGATTCACCTAATGTTTCCTGTAACTCGTCTTTTATTTCGGTAGCTTTCATACCCTTAATTACGAAGTATTTAATCACCGCACGATACTCTGCTTTTTCCATTTTAACAAAACGACGTGTTGCTTCTTGTTCAATTAGCTGTCAAAAATAAACTAATCAACCGATTTATCTAAATATCGGAATGTAAACATATAAATAGGCGACGTAAATTACAGTGCATTTGTTTTACCAATTAGAGCGCCACCTATGTGTCATTCTCACTACTTGTCAAACTATTCTCGTATATTAAAGATTTTGGAGATTTTTATTACTTCTAGAAACATTTAAAAGAGTTAATTTAATATTTCGAATTTTGTACTATTCTATATGTAAGAAAAGTTATGTATACTAGCGAGAAAGTATCAATAGATTTGAAATTACCATCAAAACGAAATTTTTAAAAGTAAATTCTCGTTTCGATTATTTAAAATACTTAAATTTTGTAGGCTAATTGCAATTATGGTTGTAGTTATTAAAAATAATATTTTTTATTCAATAAGAATTAGGAAAGACCTCAGTAAGGATATCAAAATAAACATTTTTCGACATCGCTCCTCCTATCAACTAAATTCTAATAAAATCTTAAATATGTAGGCAGAGTGCCTTCCTAACCAACGTCCAAATATCCATTAACTAAAACATTAAAGCAATAACGAGAATAATAATATCCAAATGCTGTTTAAAGTCCATACCGTTACTAGCATTCGCAGCACGACCCCTCTCCCCCTCCACCTTCATCAACGTGGAAAGTAAAGCGAGTTTCACCAAGGCGTTTTCTTAACGCGAAGGTGTAGCGACGTGATCCCCTTTGCGTCGCACGTCATCCCCCTGAACCGCTTCCCAAACACCCTAAACGCTCGTCCATAACGGACAGAAGACAAAAGGGGATAATTAATTTCAAATATGGCTGTTCGTTATGCGAAAATTCGCTTGTACAGTGCAACTGTATTTATAAAACTAAGTACTTTAATAAATAATATCGCATTACGTAATTCTATTTTCGCCTTTCGCCTTTAATTTTGCGGAAACGGAACACTTCTAACTACTTTTGCATACGTGGCATCGAGGCAAATTGATTTCTGAAGTTCGTAATGGTTATGGTAAAGTGTAGAATAAAACGACGAATGTTTCTATAAAGTTTCAAAAGTGTTTTTCAAATCAATTCTGTTAATTACGTGAAACTATTCAATATTAGTTTGCAAGGTGAGAATTTCAAGATCCATCCTTTGAAGACATTGATTCTTTGTTTCATTGAAGTTTTTTTAATTATTTTCGCGAAAACAAAAAAACGAAAACATTACAAGCACGGTAGAGACACTTGGGTAATTCAATCTCAGATAGTACGAAATGTTAACCATCTTTACTTCGATCTTCCAGCAAAGTATCAGGATAGGTTTGGGGCATTACATTATTTTTTATTTTACTTAATCCTAAGTCCTACCCTGCGGTGTCGGACTGGATTTTACATTATATCTTATATATTTCACCATTTAATTTTGTTTTCAGTTTGTCTCATTCAGTACTTCCTCCCTTTCTTTTTTTATCCTCAGCTTCCATTGTTCTCTGTCTTGGGCCAGTTGTTTGATTTCATGCCATCCTATATTCCTCTTTTCCATCGCCTCATATACTTGGTTACTCCAAGTTTTCCGTGGTCTTCCCATTCTGTTTCTACCCTCCGTCTTAACTTCAAAGATCCTCCTTGTTATTCTCTCGTCTCCCATTCTCTGGAGATGTCCAAGCCATCCTAGCTGTCTCTCTTCTATGACTGTTTTAACTGGTTTAACCTTTCGCTTTCTTGTATTTTCGTGTTTCTAATTTTATACATCCTTGTTATACCTTCTATCCGTCTTAGAAATCTCATCTCTGTAGCCGTAACTATGCTTTTAATTTTATTCGTTATTGTCCATGATTCGCTGTCGTCTATTAATGTGGGTCTGACCACTCTTCTATATACTTCGGTCTTTGTTTTGCTATCTCCTTTTTATCTAGTAATGTATTTCTCAATACGTTGTACATCTTTGCAGTTCTTCCTATTCTTTCGTTTACTTCCTTACCTATTTTTCCATTTTCCTCTATAATTGTTCCCAGATTGTTATAGCTTTACAAACACGGTAGAGACACTTGCGTGATTCAATCTCAGATATTACGAAATATTAGCCATCTTTATTTCGATCTTCCAGCAAAGTATCAGGATAGGAAGGGGTATTACGTATTACATATAATTCATGTTTCTATTGCCATCAAGAATTGGAGTACGAAAGAAAGGTGTCCATGTCGTCAAAACCTACGACTTCAGGGAACCAAAAATCATTTTTAAGTCCATTTTCGCAAGATATTAAATGAAAGCATTACAAGCACAGTGGAAATACTCGTGTAATGGGGGATTCCATCTTGGGATTGTTACATTCATCGATGTTTCCAATGTCCATTCTTACTTTTACTAAGATATTATTAATCTTTTCTAAGATACTATTTATTAATATATAAGTTGTTAAGTTCTTGTATTTATTATTAATTTTCCTAATACCTCTACTAGTATTCTGCTGACTGATTGTATTATATATTTATATTTCGAAGCATATTTGCCAAGTTTGCAGACACACTTCAGTTGCTGCTATTTCCTTAAATGGTTTTTATTTTTTGATAAGTCGTTATAAAAACTTATTTTTGAACCACATCAATGTTCGTATTCTGTATACGTATTTCGACAACCAAGTTGTCATCTTCCAAAAAGCAAACATTTATGAACCATTTTCAACGGTCGTATCTTCCAGGAACTCATAGAGGTAAGAATATATTATATAAGGTTTTCCAATAGGGATGATATGATTTTGAAGTGACATTTCGGCCATTTGTTTTTCATTGTACTCAGTAGTGTTTACAAATTCATCATGGAAAGATATACGCAAGAACAACCTTTACAAATTATTCAGTTTTATTATCAAAATAATCGTTCTCCAATTGCAACTTTTAGTGCGCTTTTGCCATTTTATGGTCGTAATAATCATCCAAGTGTGCTCGCTATTCGTCGAATTGTTAAAAATTTTGAGGTTACATTTTCTTTACATAATTTTCAAGTGCCAATAAGACAAAGAACCGCTCGAAGTAATGCAAATATTGCTGCCGTTCAGGCAAGTGTTACTGAAGACAGTAATTTGTCGATTCCAAGACGTTCTCAACAATTGCGAATGTCTCAAACCACAACCTGACGGATTTTGACAAAGGATTTGGGTTTGCATCCCTATAAAATTGTTCTCACTCAAGAACTGAAGCCATTGGACTACCGTAAACGTCGTGAATTTGCTGATTTTGCTTTGGAACAACCTGAAAACGATAACGATCTTTTTAAGAAAATCATCTTCTCTGTTGAGGCTCACTTTCATCTGGATGGTGTGGTAAATAAACAAAACTGTCGATTCTGGTGCGAAAAAATCCACAAATTATTTATGAAAAACCATTACATTCACCTAAATTGACAGTTTAGTGTGGTTTTTGGTATGATGGAAACATCGGTCCGTACTTCTTTCAAAATGAAGCTGGTAACACCGTTACTGTCAATGGAGTATAGATTGGTGATAACTGACTTTTTATGGCCGACATGGGAAGAAGTTGATCTTGACAACATCTGGTTCCAACAAGACGTGCCGCAGAGCTAATGTAACAATAGAATTATTGCGAGAAAAGTTTGGAGATTCGATTATTTCAAGAAATTGTGATATTGAATGGCCTCCAAGAAGTTGTGATTTAACACGATTAGACTATTTCTTGCGGGGTTATTTGAAGTTATTGGTCTATCGAAATAAACCAGACTCTCTTCAAGCTTTACAAGTCAATATTGAACGTGCCATTCATGACATACGACTAGATTTAGTGGAAAAAGTGCTCGAAAATTGGGTTCATCGAATTCGTTCCTGCAGAAGAAGTCGTGGAGGCCATTTGAATGACGTTTTATTTAGAACTTAATTGTATCGATTGTACTTCACATTAAATAAAAGCTTTTGAATTTTCTTAACAATAAGTGTGTTTTTTTTTAAAGAAATCATATCACTCTTATTGGAAAACCTGTTATTTACGTATCTTTAACCCATGGTTTTCATGCCACAATAAATATGCTCTTGTAACTATTCAATTCACGGTAATTATTTATATTTTTATATAAATGTAAATAATCCTTTTTTAACTAATTCAATTGAAGACAGTTCCCTTCAAAATGTACCTTATTGTTTCTTTGTGTTTCTTCCAAATAATTCATTGATACAGACAGATACATTGAAGCATATTCACTAGGATATTTTAAGTTTATTTTCCGCTCTTCGAAGTGAATAACTCTCAAAGTCTTTACATGGAACGTTATGCAACCAACAAACAAGCAAAAGTGCAATTTTCATTGTTCCAATTGTTATTGCTTCTCTTAGAGTTGTCTAATTGTTATATTCTATGTTTTTTATTTAATTATTGGTTATTGATGCAAAATTTTCATTATATATATTGTACAGTTCACAATAATATACATTACTAAGATATTTTAAGGTTAATTTTGCGTATTTTCGTTGAGATAAATAACTCTTAGACGGTTCACATGGAACCTTATTCAACAAACAAGCAAAAGCACAATTTCTATCCCCTTTAGAGTTGTTTCCACTGCAGTAGTTTCAATTGTCTCATAGTTTTTATTTAATTGTCTCTTTCTTGGTTGTTGATGTAAAAACTTCATTAGTATTCTTGATCAAGTCATTCACCTTTATCATCATTCATCGTTAGAAAATCATAACTATTCACTGCTGTCGGAAGACTCAAACTTTAGTTAAGAGATTTGTCAGCTGTTTTCTTCTACGTTGATCAGATGGGTTAAAATGTAGTAGGGAAGGTGTAGAGGAAATAGTTTGCTAGGAGAATTTAGGGTTTTACATGATCTCTCCTTAGTAAGAGAGGTAGGAGAAAGATCGTGGCTGGCATGGGCAGAATTGCAACCCTGAAATAGACCTATCTTAATCGAGACCACAAAAAGTGTCTATCTGACATTCATCCTGTCCATATCCACTATCTAGGTTTATTTGGTGTTACTTTCCTCAACATCTGGTAACATATTTTATAGATTTTTTGAGGTTTGGTCACAAGATAATAGCCTAATATTTCCTCTCCCGTATAGCTCAGTAAAATGCTTGAAACTATTATAAATGCGATCTGGTACGTAGCCTTCCGCGGTCGTGGTCCATACTATCTTCTTCTGGGCTTCCGGGCTGGAACCCCGTCACTGGTATAACTGCCGGTGTTTCGTGCGACGGATAGTAACAGTAGTTGAGCCCTGAAGATGTCCCATACGATTGGGTACGAAACGTCGGCAGTTATACCAGTGACGCGGTTCCAGCCCGGAAGCCCAGAAGAAGATAGTAATATAAATGCACTTTATATCAAAGTCTTTTTCACAGACACTTCTCCAAGCTTCATAATCGGTGTATCTCTTAATTTTTCTTTAACGAAGTTCGCCTACTTGATCGCCATTTTTAACATGATAAGGAAAAAAATTGTTTATACAATATAAGTTTCTTAATGTAATGTTTAAGCTTCTTTAATTTAATAGATTCTTTATATCCTATTTAGAGATAACTTACAGACCCGACAATATAAATGTTCATGCTTATTAACGAAAGTGTTGATAGAATAATAATGTACACTGACAACAGATGTCACGGAATATCATAAAAACATCTGTTTCAGAAAAGTTTACTACTAAAATATGAACGTTTTACGTAATTCTTGCCTGTTGTAATATCTATCTGGACTGGGGTAGGGAAATCTCACTGTAATTACCTTTAAAATTACCATAGTTATCTTGGAACTGAGGAAATTACATATCATCTACGGTCTGACCGATACACACACCCGAAATTGGAACATCGTGGGAGAAGATCAAAAAGTTAACAGAGCAAAATGAGAAAGTTCTTGCTTGTTAATTATAGATGGAGGAGAATTTGTATTTTGTCGATGTAACGACACGTTAATAATGGTGGGGAATATTTAAAGTTTGTTCGAAATGTGTAATTATATTTGACTAAACTGTGAAGGATGTGTTAAATTCATTTTTTAGGAGAATTTTCGTAATAGAAATTGCCAACGTGTTTTTATTTTGAATAGCAAATAATCTCAAATTAAATTTTAGGATTCTCCATGTAGCTAGAGCTAGTTATAGGTTATTTAGGACTGAGTTAAATATTTAAAATATATTGGCTGACTACAATTAGAACTTAGAATTACGGTTTAGAAATTACAAATAACAGATATCAAACTTTACAGTAAAACCTAAAGAAGTTATCTCGTTGAAATTAATGTACGAGGGTGGTCCCATAAGCACTCAACCTAACCTGAAGATGGCGGTAGTTGTTTGAAAAATATCATTGTATTGGAAAGTACACAATCTATAAAGCGCATGTTTCAAGTTGGAAGACATCACGTTGTTTAGTATTTGTTTGGCAGCCATTAATAGTGACCGTTTTTCGAATTTATAAAAATGGAGAATATTGGTCATCGATACATGATACAATACTTTTATTTAAAAGGCCTCAGCCCTACCGATATAAAAGCTGAACTGGATTCTAGTCTGTGTGAGTCTGCTCCTTCGTTTACAACAGTGAAATATTGAGTAGCAGAGTTTACACGAGGCCATACGAGCTGCCAAGACGAGCAACGCAGTGGTCGACCAAATGAGATGACGACTCTAGATATGGTGGACACGTCTTGATAACTCTCCCTCAAATTAAACCAAAACATTAACATCAGCAGGTAAGATATTTACTACAACTTTTGAGAATCAAAGGAAATAATTTTCACAGCTTATTTTGCAAATGGTTAAACGAATACTACGCCAATATAAGTCGACTAGATAAATTGAGGAAAAAATTATAAAATTGACTCGGCAAGCTTTGGTTGTGATTCAAATTTCGTTTAATTGTGTGTAGATTGTGCGTGTAGATTCAATTCAGTCTCGTCCTTTATTTGCTACTTCAGGTGTTCCACAGGATAATCATTTAGGTCCTATATTATTCTTACTTTTTATTAATTACATAAACCACTGGATAAATTATTCTTTCTCCTCTTCGTAGACCATCTAAAATTTTACGAAAGGGTCTTCTGCATTTGACTGGTTACAGCTTGAATCATAAGTTGATGCAGCTTCTGCCAGATGTAAAGATAATAACATATGCTTAAATATTAAAAAATGTAAAAACTTCTATCACGAAGAGATAAAAGAGATGCGTAGACTATTTATATTCTATCGAGAGTTATTTTCTGATGGGAGAATACCTTATCAGAGATTTGGGTGTTCTGTTTGATTCAAATTTAACCTCTTCTTCCTATATTGACGAGTTAATTTGCAGAGTTAATTTGTAGAGTCAATAGGTTGTGCGGTTTTGACCATCAGACGATAGATTTCACAATTATTGCCATCACCGCCTGGTATCAGAGTTAGATGACATCTATTTTTGAATACTGCCGTACTCTTTTGGAATGCCCATACCGAATTTCATTCTAATAGAGTCGAAAAGATTCATTAAAAATTCAGTTCAATTATTTTTTGAATAACCTCTTAGTTTCTTTGATTTTTCTATATGAACTCTACAGCAGCACTGTCATTAGTTTGTACTGATGATTACAGCTTAGTTATGGAAATACGTATACGAAATACGAACATTAATGTGGTAAGGGTTTTTTTATCTTTTCTTTTTGAATGATATAATTTTAAAACTATTTTGAATAGCGTAAATTAAGTACTGAACAACATATTAACTCCTATTTTTTTATAAATTCGTTCTCTTTCAGTAATGAATATATAATTTCCTCGCCCTTTCGGAAATAAGAACATTTTACGCTCGTGCGACCGTCAAAATTCACTTATCTCGAAATTAATGTACTGTAAACACTACTAAAATATCTAAGTCCTATAAACTAACGAAACACTGGAGCGTATTCTAACTTTAGACGCCCAAAGGCAATTTAGAACATGTCCCCTACAATACGCGTTGGGAATATAGCGCTCAGGTGTTGAAAATTTTGTTAAACATACCCGAGAAAGATCCAGAAAGTTGATCGTTTGCGTTGAAAATGCTTAAGCACTGCGTGTGTTCCAGTTTTGGTGTCGAAATGACCTTTTAATGTTGCTTGAGGAAAGGGTTTCTGCGCTTAAATATGTCGTAATAAAAGTAACAAGTTTTACAAGTTTTCGGGGAAAAAGGGTGTACGCCGTGGCCCTTTAGCGTAAACCCTACCTTCTCACGATATTTTATATTTAAATTACAATATCGAGATGTGCTGGTAACAGTTGACCAGTGTCCAGTTGTCCGTCTATTGTTGTCCGTTTGGAGCGGTCAGAACTGGTCTAGGGAGTTTTAGGTGTTTTGTATATATTGAAAATATAATTTTGTTGAGCTTATAATATTGGTAATTTCAAAATAATTACAGTGTAATATAAAATAAACGTTTACAAATAAAATTGAAATTTTTAATTCTATAAGAAAATGAGAAAATCCTCATTTTAACATTGTAACATAATGCGGTAATTCTTTGAAGAAATTAATAATCTACCGTGGGTTTTTATTTAATAACTGTTTCTATAACGCAATATATGGCACATTAGAAGATCTAGAGTTCACTGTCTATGTGGTCTAATAGCAATTACCCGTTTCGGGAGAGAACGAATTCGCGAGTTCGAATCCAGCGTGGAGAACAAATTTTTTCAAAAAAAAATTCTACATTGCATCTCTACGCTAAAAAATTAGAATTTTTCAGTTTATTATTGTAAAAAAGCATAATTATATGTATAATATACAAAAACATTTATACAAAAATAAAAAATGTATCCAAAACAAAATGTTAGGTATAAGCTATCTGCTTCTGGTTTTCCGGGCTGGAACTGCGTCACTAGTATATCTGCCGACGTTTCGTACCCATTTGTATGGGACATCTTCAGGGCTGAACTACTGCACAGTTTCAGTGCAGTAGTTCAGCTGGCGTGGGCAGAATTGCACCCCTGAAATAGACCTATCTTTATCGAGACCACAAAAAAATGTCTATCTGACATTCATCCTGTCCATATCCACTATCTAGGTTTATTTGGTGTTACTTTCCTCAACATCTGGTAACATATTTTATAGATTTTTTGAGGTTTGGTCACAAATATAACATTTATTGTATTATTTTCGAAGATGTATAATACGAGGGTGGTCCCAGAAGTACCCGACCCAACAAAGAAAACACAAGAATTTTGGAAAGAAATATTTATTTTTCAACATAATCTACTTTCAGCTCTATACACTTTTCCCAGCGATGTTCAATAAGTTCGATACCCTTTTTATAATAAGAACTGTCTTGCTCCCCAAAATAGCCATTAACTGCCGACATCACTTCTTCATCGTTAGAAAATCTTTGACCACTGAGTCATTTTTTCAACTTTGGGAAGAGAAAATAATCCGAGGGGGCTAAATCTGGCGAATAGAGTGCACGAGGTAACAATTCAAACTTCAATTCATTAATTTTGGCCATTGCAATAACGGATTTGTGAACTGGTGCATTGTCTTGATGAAACAACACTTTCTTCTTAGCCAAATACGGCCATTTTTGCTTGATTTCTTCGCTCAAACGTTGCTGTAAGTTCGCATAATACTCGCCGTTGAAAATTTTTCTTTTTTCAAGATAATCAATAAAAATTATTCCACGCGCATCCCAAAAAACCGATGTCATGGCCTTGCCTGCAGATGAAACGATCTTCGCCTTCTTTGGAGCCCGTTCTCCCTTTCGAGCCCATTGTTTTGATTGTTCTTTTGTCTCGGGTGTGAAGTGATGGACCCATGTTTCATCAATAGTTATGAAACGGGGCAAAGATTCTGCTTTGTTGCTATGAAACTTCGCCAGACACTCAATTGAAACATTTTCACGACACTGTTTTTGCTCGAGCGTCAGCAAACGTGGAACCTATCTTGCACACAGCTTTCTCATATCCAAATTTTCAGATAATATGCAATGTACGGCACTTTTTGAAATGTCTACCATTTCTGCTAACTAGCGCACTTTCAGTTCTCGATCATCCAGTAGCGCTTTGTGGATTTTCTTCTGCATATCTGGACCCGTCACCTCATCTGGTCGACCACTGCGATACACATCTTGGCAGTTCGTACGGCCTCGTTTAAACTCTGCTACCCAATATTTCACTGTTGTAAACAAAGGAGCAGACTCACCCAGAGTAGAATTTAGTTCAGCTCTCATATCGGTTGCGCTGTGGCCTTTCAAATAAAAGTGTTGTATCACATAACGATGACCAATTTTCTCCATTTTTACAAATTCACTGAAAACGTTCATTGTTGATGGCTGCCAAGCAAATGCTAAATAACATGCCGTCTTCAATCTTGATACGTATGCTTTATAGATTGTGTAGTTTCTTATACAGTGATATTTTTCAAACAACTACCGCCATCTCTAGGTTAGGCCGGGTACTTATGGAACCACCCTCGTATAACAATTTAATTTTTAATTTTAATCTTTACATGTTTCTAATCCCTGGTTGGTCATATTTTTAAAAATAAACTTAGTAATAAGTTAAAATATATTTTATACCATAAAATCGTTAGAACGATTCACAATCTTGAGTCACTTTAGAATGATAAAGTATCGGGTGTTTTTTTTAGAGGTATAGAACTTTAAGTTGGCAACACTTTTTTAACTGGCGGCCATTTTGTCAGCTGTTAAGTGATTTATATTTAGTTTGGTTTGTCATATGCCAGAAGTCATATTTAAATTATAATGCCAGAAGATTATCTTTCGAATAAAGTAAATTTCATGTCAATTTAAAAAAAGCATATTTGTTTTATTCCATTTCAAAGTTCTATACCTCTAAAAAAAACACCCGTTATAAGATAAAACAAAAGTAAGTATAATTTACTTATTAAATCCTTACGTTTGTAATTATTGATTTCTAACAAGTTAGAATGTCGATTTTTAAAAATTATTTCACAGATATACATATATTCTATAAAGGCTACTTCGTTTAAAGTGCCTATTCAGCTGTAATAGTCCTTATTTTCAATACACGAAATCTCCGATTTCTTGAAGTTGTTAAAACAAACAAGCAATTCCAAATTGAAGTTCTCTCAGCATACATATATATGTATCTACATATATACACAGAGATACTGTTATTCTCTTCGTAACTCCATATTTCCACATGGATACTTAACAAATTTTCCAACTACACACATAATCAAAGTAAACACCCTATCGATTGGAAGGAACGCTTTTCCCAACTAATAAACCAAGAATGTTGTAAGCAGCAGAATTTCTGTTGATACACGCGCCCCTATCCCCTTTGTACATGGTGAATACCCGCGACCTTATGCTGTACCTCCTTCCTCCCGTGGCTCCGCCGCACCACAATGCCCTCCTCATATCATAAAATATCGTTCCAAGTCTGAAATATGTTGTCTTACACCGAAAATTCACAGCCAACTTAATATAAGATATTTGCATTTATATTGAGTTATGGGGTACGTTTCTGGGTTGCCGGAGCCCCGTAGATACTGATGTTGTGTTCTAATGCCAAGCAGTAATAAGGCTAATATTAGTTTATCTACAGTCAGTTTACTTTAGCTTTTAGTGTGTGTGTGTGTGGGTGTGTGTATATTTGTGTGAATATACGGCTTGAAGTTATAGAGAAGCAATATTATATGTTCGGCGTAACCTACACGTACAAGAGGGGTGTTCCAATGTAATTTATTACAATATTGGAACATCAAATTCCTATTTTTTTTTAATCCCAGAACTGGCATATTTAATAACATTTAACAACAAATAATAGTACAATTGATTGTTTTAAAATACTCCTTTATTTGAAATAAACAGCTTTCTTTTTCACAAACTACTTACTTTTTATTTAAAGAGTAAGTGTACATATCACATGCACGGCACACATTGTCAATCGTAACTAACAGCTGTCCCAAAAATAACGCAAGATTTGAATTAAATAGAAAACACAGTTTTTAGTTTTTTGATTGTTATTTTTTTATTGAATCATAAAGTACATGGGATAGGGTTATTTATGGAATAACACATCGGGCAAATAGCCTCCACGGCTTTGCATGCACATACGCACTCGTTTGTCGAAATTTTCCATGACCATTATGCATAAATGTGGCTGAATTTCGTTGAATCTCCTCCTTTAATGCACGGGTGGTTGTGCCCTTGTTGACATAGACCTGTGATTTCAAATAACCCCATAAAAAGAAATCTAATGGTGTTAAATCACACGATCTAGGGGGCCAATTCTGATCACCGAAACGAGAGAGTACACGACCTGGAAATGTCTCATGAATTGAATTGTTTCACGGGCTGTATGGCATGTGGCACCGTCTTGTTGAAGCCACATATTGGCCACATCAATATCATCCAATTTCGACAGAAGGAACTGTGTTATCATGTCGCGACATCGAACACCAGTAACAGTCACTGCTTGACCAGCCTCATTTTCAAGAAAGTATGGTCCAATTATGCCTCCAGAAAATCCACACCAAACAGTGACATGTTGTGGATGCATTTGTTTTTCGACAATCACATGTGGGTTCTCAGAACCCAAAAAGCGGCAATTTTGGCGATTAACAAAGCCATCAAGGTGAAAATGTGCTTCATCGCTTAGAATGATTTTGCTCGAAAAATCAGCATCCATTTGTTGATGTTCAATAATCCATTCAACGAACCCTCTTCGCTGCGCATGGTCATTATGCTTCAGTTGTTGTGTTAATTGAATTTTGTAAGCATGGAGTATACACTGTAGAGAGCTACTCGAAATTTGCAATTCATGTCCACGACACCGAATTGAGGTTCCTGGGTTGTCACCGACACCCTCACGCACTGCTTCGATATCAACATTTGAACGGCTTGTTTTTGAACGGCTAGTGTGTTTGGCGTCTCCAACGGATCCAGTCTCCCTGAGTTTTTCAATTAATCTCTTCACAGTTGACGAAGTCAAAACACTATTCCGACCATATTTGTATGAAATTTTTGAACTGCGGTCGCCAAGCTTTTATTATTTTTGAAATATTGTTCAATAATGAAGACACATTGTTCTATCGTGTAACGCTCCATTTTTACTAACCCTAAACAGTCAGCTGTCGAATTGTATTTTTCTAGGGTTGCCAATACTTTACTGCTCAAACGGCGATAAATTCAAATCTCGCGTTAATTTTGGGACACCCATTAGTTTAGATATCTTATTGACGAGTTTCGGTAAATATTGTATACATTTTTAAATGCCCTAAAAAAGGTTAAAGTGGAATCCTATGTGAAAGGTTACATCATTAGAAAAGTTTATATTGACTAAAGGGAATGATGCAGAAATTGTTTAAAAAACTTTTTTATTTTTGTTTTCTGAGAATACAACTGTGCGAAGGAATGTGGTTCTATTAACAATAAGATGAAAAAGGGAATTTAGAACTAAATGTGTTATTTCAAAGAATTCTGAATTATGTTCTAATATGCATGTAAATTACAATAGTTTATTGCTTAGAGGTGAAAGATCGTTATTTATAATGTTATTATTATATTTCTAGGACACATAACAACTTTGTCTTTTCAAGCAAACGCACCCTTAAACGCTATTCATAATCTGTCGACGTCTAAACGTCAGTTAAGGTTAACATTTTTATCATGGAAAAGTTCACGAACGAGCAACGTTTAGAAATTATTAAAACTGACTCGCAATTCTGAGGCGGTGGTCGCAACTTCAAGAGCACTTACTGCACCTTTTGATCGGAATAATCGTCCTACCAAACAGGTTGTGCGTTCTATAGTGGAAAAATTCGAGTCAAAATATTCACTATTGGATGTTCCTGTGCCAGTGAGACAACGCACCGGTCGAAGTACCAAAAATGTCGCAGCTGCAATGCTTCAGTTTCAAGTGAGTCAAATCAGTTGATTCCGCGCCGTTCACAGGAATTGGGAATCTCTCAAACCACATCGTGGCGAATTTTTCGTGAAGTTCTTTGATTACGTCCTTACAAGATTAAATTAACTTCAGAACCGAAGCCTCTTTATCATTCGTTAAACAGGCCATAGAAGTAGCTGGTTTAAATAAGCTGTGACTACGGAATACCTAGGTTTTTATTTTTAGTTTTTAAATTTATAAAAATGAGAATTTTAGGATAAATAAAATATTTTTTTTGAAGATAAAAAAGTGCTTTATTAAATCCTACTTAAAATTTTCCGGTATCTTGTTTCATTTAAAAGTTATCTCGACTTTATCGGGTGGTTGAAATAAGCTGTGATCTAGTGTAGATGTCGTTATTAAAAGTTTGTACAGACACCTTGATGTTGGTGTAAAAAACATATTAAAAAAATATGAACGTATTATCATTTTCCGCTAAGATTTTGCATTAACAAAACACTAATGGACCGGATGCGTACCCGTTTAATAAAGGAAAAAAAAGTAATAAGGAAAGGGCGTTACCAGAAAATGGCGTACTTCCGCCTTAAATCCAATATTTCCTTGTCTCATGCATATTTAACAGGTTATCCTCCGTCTCTGTCCCTCTCCAGGTCGTAGCCTTCATTCCATCTCCCTTTATCCCTAAGATAACCAAACCGCCACTTCTGGTGAGCTCAGCTCATCTTACATCCTTTGCTATTTCTATTTCTCACGGCGCACTTCCATCTTTCTCCCGCCAACGTGCCGCTTCATCTCCCGTTCTGCTCCTCGCGAATCTCCTGAAGTTGGCGGCGTCTCGATCGCACCGCCGCGAACGGCGTAGATCGTTCCTTGTTTCTCTTAAAGGTGAGGCCGGTTTCTTTGTCTGCGTATAGCCGAGATTCGCCCGTTTTATATTATATTGATTTAAGATGGCGGAGTAGGTAATTTACGAGAGATACGACGTTACAACACTAGCGACATCTCTGTTTCGCCGTCGCTATCGTTCCCGGGAGCGAGTTAGATGGCGCTGTTTTAGCGGGTGAAAGAAAACGCGGGTGGTGGGTACCGTTGCCCTGGTATGGGGAATTTTCGGTTCAGTCGACCGACGTAGAAGTTTTAGAATATATTAAAGCTCTAATCTCGAGTCACAGGAGTTGAATTTCCACGCTAAGTTAGATTAATACCTCAGAGAATTTACAATTTACGTTCCTGTGTCATTATTTATGCCTGAAAGCTTCTTGAGATGTAATTTCAGACGTTGCGAAGTAAGATTAACATCTCAGAGGGGGCCCCCCAAAGAGTAGAGGATGGCGTAGCGAGGCATGTGTCTTAGTGTGCCCTCCTTCATCATCCCCAGTCCTCCAACACACCCCCGGCACTAACGTTAACGTAAATTCGAAGACGTCGGGTGGTTTTCTTGATGCCGAGATGTATTTGGAGGCGGTGTCATGGGGGGAACGAAGACCTACTACGTACGACAAACCTTCAACGTCTACAAATATGTATGTCTTATACACTTACACGCGCGTATACATGCTCCGAGACACACACACACACTCACGTAGATATATAAATGGAGTTCGCGAAGATGTAATTGCCTCGCTTTGAATATTTAATGCAGTGACTTGACTGACAAGGGTGTATTGAAATTCTCTGACGCGAGTAGCGTTCCCCAGATCTTCGCTCATAATTTTTGGCAAAGAAAGATGTCTCGTAGTCGCTTATTTGGGTATGTAGGTAGACGAAATTGCTTTGAAAGGGAATAAATGATTTACCCAGTTACATTCAAGTTAAATAGGACCTCGTCGAAGCTTACTAAACATTGGAATCAAAATTGCGAGCACATATTAAAAATTTTACTAAAAAAATTTAGGACGTACCTTAACATTACCTCTATGTCCTATGCCTTGGAATAGCTTTGACTGCTTAATTAAAGGTCTTTTGCGTGATATTCTTTAGCTAGAACCAGTTATTCTTCAAATTTTCTCTATGTTATCATAATGTACAATCATTTTCACAAAAACCTTTACGATCTAAATCGCAATTATTGTTTTAGAGTTGCTTATTTTAGCTTAACTCTACATGCCATCTTCAACCGCCATTTGAATATAAACATATGTATGTGTATATATGTATATCATATAGAGTACTTATTGTTCATTATAAATGAACAGATTATATATACACTGTGATCAGCCAAATGGAATAAATTCGATAATAATTAAATGGAAGGGTGAAAACGCTCGGACACGTCGATTGGGATTTTTAGTTGCGTATTTTTTTAAATAAAAAGTTTATATACAGAGTGTGTCATGTAAAAGTGGTCAATACCAACTTTCTTATTTTAAATGCAACACCCTGTCAAATATTAAATTTTTGGATTCTTTAGAAAATTACAGACATATTTCATGTACAATGTCCTATACCTATCTTCGACTGTTTCGGAAATATTAAATGTTTTCAGATTAATTTGAAAAATTTTTGATAATGTAAAAAATAACAAGAAAAACATTAATGTCACTGTAGGAGATGTTCAAAGTGTTCGCCACAAACGTCTTGACAACATCCTAATCTTAAATAAAATTTTTTTCTAACGTTGCTCAACATCTCAGGTGTGACCGATCTAATCGCAACTATTATTCGTCTTCTTAAGTCAGCTAAGTCGAGGGGTTTAGTTTTGTATACTATACTCTTGACATATCCCCATAAGAAGAAGTCTAATGGCGTTAGATTAAGGAATCGTGCTGGCCATTCCATCGATCCTCGCCTACCTATCCACCGATTCGGGAATATTTGGTTGAGGTACTGCCGGACATTGATTTGGTAATGAGGTGGTGCTCCATCTTGCTGAAACCACATCGTATTTGCTGGAACTTGTGGGTTTGCTAGATCAGGATATAAGTTTGTCAAAGCTGGCACGAGATTATTTTGAAGCAATGCTAAATAATTGTCGCCATTCAAATTTCCATCAATGAAAAAAGGACCTACGATATGATCTCCAACAATTCCTGCCCAAACATTAACCTTCTCAGGGTATTGCGTATGTTCTTCCTTCATCCAGTGAGGATTTTCCCTGGACCAATAGCGGCAATTTTGACGATTAGCATGACCGTGAAGCGTAAAGGTAAACTCATCAGAAAATAAAATATGTTCTAATTGGATCACATTGTTATCTAACATTGTCATTATTTGTTCACAAAAATACGTTCTCCTATCAAAGTCGTCTTCCATGAGCTCCTGGGTTGGTATAATTTTATAGCGCTGCATTTTATTTTCGTTTAATGTGCGAGTAATCGATGAATGGCAAACATCGAACATTGACGCTGCTTGTCTACTAGAAATATGCGAGTTTTCTTCAAACTCAAGCACAATATTCAGTTTGGTATCATTACTTACTGCATTCGCAGCTGCTTTTTTTATTTGCCTTGCATGTCCAAACTCGCGAAACTGCTTTTCTATTTTACTAATTGTTCCTTGGAATATAGGCGGCAAATTTGGAAATTTCTCATGAAATAAGTGAGCAACTGCCATTTGTGTCCGTGTGTTATCTCCATAACTAATCATCTGCAGAATTGTTATTTTGTGCATTTCTGTCAAATGAACCATTTTGCTGAAATGTAGTTAACGAAATTCAAACAGTTATGACACTGACAACACTATGACGCTGACAACACTTTGCTAAGGCAAGGTATTTTAAAACGAAGTACAAGTACAATTAAAGATTTTCACTTAATAGTTCGGTAAACAAACTATTATGTGAAAATCTTATTTTAATCGTAAACAAAATTATTAATCTGAAAACATTTAATATTTCCGAAATAGTCGAAGATAGGTATAGGACATGAAATATGTCTGGAATTTTCTAAAGAATCCAAAAATTTAATACTTTACAGGGTGTTGTATTTAAAATAAGAAAGTTGGTATTGACCACTTTTACATGACACACCCTGTATATAAACTTTTTATTTAGAAAAATACGCAACTAAAAATCCCAATCGACGTGTCCGAGCGTTTTTTCGAACAACCTTCTATTTAATTATTATCGAATTTATTCCACTTGGCTGATACACACTGTATAAAGGGGATTAAAAAAAAAAATTGTTTTATATTTTTATGTCGAATCGTAGCGATTTCAAACTAGAAAGAGAGCTCTTATATATAAAAAAAAAAATGATCGATGGTGCACATAGCGTGCTATTCAAATAGCACACGAGTTTGTTTGCATTTTCAACCTGATAACAAAAATTTTCAAACAACTGCGCTCTCTCATACCGTTTGGGCAATATTTACAAAATATATGTATTAATTTCAGTCTGCAAAGTAGCGAAGAATTGTGGAACGCGAGAAACGAAATTTCACTCTGCATTTTGTGTACTGTTTTCTATAGTTCTATAATTTTTTAATGTAATTTTAATTACGAGATTTAATATTTTAAGAAAAGTTTCGGCGACATACCTTTTGGTTTTTTTAAGTTAATGCCAGTTTAGAATGCTTGATGCAGATAACGATGAACTTATTAAATTTATATTATTTATATTAGTTATTCTACTAATTTAGAAGCCTATGATGTGACGATTTGGTGCAAAACTTTTTATGTCAGTGTGCGTCTTGGCTTTAGACGTTTGGGCTTTCAACGGTACAAATCGTGTGCGGAATTTGTTTCCGTACTAATATTTTGCGTAGTTTTCCAGATGCGACACTGGTTAATAATCTGCCGATGATGACAACTTAGTTGTCGAAATACGTATACAGAATACGAAAATTAATGTGGCAAGGGGTTATATATCAACTTTCATCAACCAGTTATCTTATAAATTAATTCGAAATTATTATTATTAATTATTTAATTGTTAATGGATAGAATTGTTATAGAATACTTTATATATACGAATATATAAAATGCTTCGTATATATGGACGAATAATTCTTCTCTTTGATTTACGTGTATTACTATATCTACTCAAATACATATCATCGAAAAATAAGGTGTTTTTGTACTACTATGTTATGAATCATACATGCTCTGAATGCCAGTTTTGCTTACATAGCAAATTATAAAGACTATCATACATGAATTCGAGAGAAATATTTTCTTTTTCATAAACCTTTTTGTGGTACTTACTCTACTTTCTTTCCAATATCAAATTTTTCAGCACGGATATCCTGAGTATTCTTGAATTTCAATTCATTACACTTGTAACGGTTCTGTGATAATGTTCATTTAGAATTTTTGAAAGCCTATTTTTCGGTTCAATCTCAACAGTTTTCTTCGATCATTTTGGATTATTTTCATAAAATAGAACAGGTGATTACCATGAAAAGATGAATGTAAGATTGTTTGCAAATCGGTTTGAAAAAATTTTACCTCATTTGGAAATTAATTCTGTCATCGTTGTGGACAATGCTCCTTACCACTCTAAGAAATCAGAAAAAATACCAAATTCATGTAAGAAATGTGATGTTCAAGAATGACTTACTAAAAATAATATTAGATATGAATCTAATATGGTAAAAATGCAATTATTGGATTTAGTAAAGTAACATAAATCAAGCTATGACAAGTGTGCAGTAGACGAGCTTGTTAAATCCAAAAACAAAACAGTTTGCAGATTTCCTCCATATGACTTGTTCGCTCAATCCCATAGAGCTAATTTGGGCCCAAATAAAAGGAGGAATATTTATAAATAATACCACCTTTAAATTGAACTATGTTCAAAATTTACTTCGTGCTGCCATTCTTAATGTTACTAAACAAAATTGGATAAAAACAATTGATCATGTCAAAGGTATTGAAATAAAAATATGGAATGTGAACGAAATAAGAGAAAATTTAGAAAAATTTGTCATAAATATCGATTCTAGTACCACCGATGATTCTCCTAATGAATAGACATTTATTTATTTATATTTTACATTGTGACTGTGTAGTGTTTATTAAGCTAATATATTTATATTAGTAAATTTGATTTTAGAATGATAATTGTAGATGTACATGTATTTATTTTGCAATAAAAGATATTACGATTGCTTTAGACTTTAGAAATATAATTCAACTAAAAATAAAATAACTATTATACGAGGATGGTTTGTACTGTAATTTAGGCTAGCTATTTATACGTTTACATTCCAATATTTAGGTAAATCGGTTGATTAGTTTATTTTTGACAGCTGATTGAAAAAGAAGCAACACGTCGTTTTGTTAAAATAGAAAAAGCAGAGTATCGTGCGCTGATTAAATACTTCGTAATTAAGGGTATGAAAGCTACCGAAATAAAAAATGAGTTACGGGAAACATTAGGTGAATCTGCTCCATCATCCGCCACAATAAGTAGATGGGTAAATGAATTTAAACGTGGTAGAACAAGCTGTGTTGATGAAGCGCGCTCTGGAGCACCCAAAATCGTGACTTCTAAGGAAATGATTATAAAAATCCATAATATTATTACGCAAGATCGACGACTCAAAGTGAGAGAGATAGCAGACATGATAAACATTTCAACAGAACGCGTACACCACATTTTAACGAAAGAATTGGGCCTTTCCGAGCTTTCGGCAAGATGGGTGTCGCAATTGCTTACGACCGATCAAAAGTTCACTCGTTTGCGCATTTCCAATGAGTGTTTGGACTTTTATAAGCGGAATACGGTAGATTTTTGTAGGCGATTTGTTACTTGCGATGAAACTTGGATACACTACAGTACACGCAAAACTAAACAACAGTCGAAACAATGGTTAGAACGTAGTTCTGCACCTCCAAAGCTAAAAACCACTTTATCGGCAAACAAGGTGATGGCATCAATTTTTTGGGATTCAAAGGGCATTTTGCTCATAGATTACCTTCAGAAAGGTGCCACTATAAATGGACAATATTATGCAGAACTTCCACAAAAATTAAATGTTGATATTCGTGCTAAACGGCTAGGAATGGCAAAGAAAAAATTCCGTTTCACCAAGATAACGCTCCCTCGCATACCAGCACAATTGCGATGTCCAAAATCCACGAGTTGCATTTCCAATCAGTACCGCATGCGCCTTATTCGCCGGATCTAGCCCCTTCCGACTTCCACCTTTTTCCAAAATTGAAAACGGCACTAGGTGGAAAGAAATTTTCGTCTAACGACGAGCTTATCATCTTCGTAAATGAGTATTTTGCAAGCCCTCCGGAATCGCATTTTAGAGATGGCATAAAGGCATTGGAGCACTGTTGGAATAAATGTATTGCTCTTTTAGGAGAATATATTGAAAAATAAAAATTATTTTGTATTTAAAAAATTCGTTTTTCTTTTCCATTCTCACTACTTGTCAAACTACCCTCGTACATGTCGTATGCTCTCAAAAATAAATTCTTCACTACGGTTTCTTCCATTTATTTTTATTAAAATATTATAATTACACTTAGTCTGAAAGCTAAGAATGTAATAGAAAATAAAGCAATATACATACCATGCGGTGTCACGAATAAATTCTTCATTACGATTACATATTCATTTCCAAAATTTAATACAAGATCAACCATTTAAACTTTCATTATTATTGTTATTATAACAACCTTTTTTGAGGTTATTTTTTTGATTAGAGGTAAATAAAGAATACAATAATTGTGTATGTGTAAATCAAACTTTCGTAGCTGTTATTTTATGTCAAAAATATTCACATAATTTGGTCGTGAGTCTATCTGTTCGTGGTACAGATTATAGTCCAAAATTGGACTTTATTAAATGGTCTTTTGTAACATAAAAAATAATACTAATACACTTTCAATTCTCAATGATGTAAAGCATAAGCTATTTGATATTTAGTACATGGCATTTCAATACAGTTCTGTAATTATTTTTATTCAAAACTTGCTGTTTTAAACAATTATCTGGGCAATTGATAATATTCGCACGCATGAAAATTTAAAATATTGGTAGTTTTTCGAAAGTTGTTAATTTTTTTGTTATTTTAAAACTAGCTGTATTTTATCCTGCTATATATTGTTAGAAAAGATTGTTAGAAAATATATAGAAGTGCCGTTAGGCGTCATATTGTGAAAAGTTATATATTTTCTAATTGTATTGATGTTAGTACCTATTTTTCTTGATATAATATAAATTTACATACTGAATTTTAGATTTTTCTTTAGTTTGATTAACTTAGATTCATTACACAACTTAGTGAACCATCCTCTCTCCGTGTGTGTCTATATATATATATATATATATATATATATATATATATATATGAGATATATGAGAAATTCTAGTATTCGGGTTTCTTCTCCCTTGTAGAAATTCTTTGGTTTTGGTACGAACCATTGACTTCTCGGCGTTTCAGTACTCTTACTGAGATTTTCTTGTAGACCGAGCATTAATCAGAATACACATTTCTCCGCGAAAATACTTGTCTAAAAGCATATGTATTATATATATATACAGTCTGTCACAGATAAAACCGATAATAAGTAAAGATAAAAACAAAAGTTTACTATTTTGGAAAAATTCCTTTATTTTATTCAACGTAGTCGCCTTAGACTTCAATACCGTGTAAAACATTCACGGGCAATTAACATGTTGAATGAATTTTTAAGATCATCTTTAGAGATGTCCTTCAAGATCGCCGTCGATGCCTTTTTAATGGCTTCGACGTCGGCATTACGCTGTTATTTCATTAGCAAATGAAGTTTGGAGAATAGACAGAAATCACAGAGAGCCAAATCCGGTGAATACGGTGAATGGTTGATGTTTAAAATGCCATTTGTAATAAGAAAATCAGTCATATAACAAACGTCAGCTACCTTTTCGATATTGAGGACGCTTGACTGTTTGACTAGTAGGAAAAAAACTCTTTGTACATTATGCATTTCAAATCATAAAAACGAATCAACATTGTCTTCACTTTTGACTTCACCAAACAGCTGTTTTTCTGTCTTTTTTCGCTTGGATGCTTCCATTCAGAGCTTTGACGCTTGGTCTCTAGATCATATTGAAAATACCATGTCTCATCGTCAGTTACAATAGAATACCTGAAGTTTTCGTCCTTTTTTGAGTCTTTAATGAAGTCTGTACAATGTTGAATTCAAGTAGCTCGTATGGTACAAACCTTGCACAAATCTTTCTCAGTCCAAAATGCCAAATACACACTGCAATTTCTCTGCTTCTAATGATAGAAATGTCATGATATTCTGACATGACATTGGTGAAAGTTCTATCTTACCGACCCATAGTTTTTTAATAGATGACGCCACTAAGAATTACTATTTTAAAAAAGTTCGGTCTTCTCTGCGACAGATTGTGTATTCATATACATACATATTTCTTGATATTCTTATTCTTATTTCTTAACTTTGCATTAAAAAATAATAAAAAAAAACGCTGTTTCTTCATAAAAACATTAATCATTATTTCTTCATGAAAAGTTATGAAATAGGAAGATAGAAACGCCCGCAAATAGTAAACCAAGAATTATAAATATAATTTAATATCTCCTTTAACATCGAACCCTCCATTTGCAAACATACATACATATATGAACACCACCATCACACATCATAACGACGAACCGAATAAATACATGAGTATTTTTGTGTTGTGCGGGGGCTAGCGGGGGTGGACAGAGACGGAAGATCGATATGGCCGTCCGGACCGCAGGAGACCACATCGCGGCCGCTCTCGTGGGAAAAAGAAAAGAAATGAAAATCACCCGGCCATCGGGAGAAAAGAGAGACCATAGGATCGGGGCGCATGTGTAACCGTGTAAAAACGGGGTGACGGCGAATTTTATTTTGCCCCTTTTTTCCGGACCCATCATTGCCATCTTTTACGCACCACCCTTTCAGTTGATGAATTGACTTAAAAACGCGTACGTAGATTTGGTCTCTTGAATGGTCAGAGATGATACGGGCCCAAGATTAAGATCTGTTTGTCTTTAAAACAGATATGAAGTGTTTGTTGATTTAAAATTGAATAAAAAAATATTAAATTTTTTTCTTTTTTTTTATTATCAAATATTAAAAAATAAAATTTAATTTTATTGGTATTTTCTTTTAAAAAAATCAAATAAGAAATTTTTAAATAAAAGAGAAATAATTAAAAAAATTAAAAATATTTTTCTTTATTTAAATATAATAAAAAAACTCGTGATTATTTTTTTTAAAGTAAGAGAAAGTGGGGTACCTCTATATATATGGACTTCTAAGGTAAAACTTTTGATATTTTTTCACGTAAAATATTTTTTATTAATTAAATATTAAATAACATTAAAAAATACTGTGTATGCTTTCGATCATATTTTAAAATTAATAATAATATTTTTATTGTGTCACTAGTATCTGGAATTTCATTTTAGAACCTTACATCAATCAACAAATTTCTAAAATATTCTTATTTCAAGTCGCTTAATATATGTTAGTATTATATTATTATAAATCTATTTAACGTGGACCAAAATAAAAAAAAATGTCGCGTATTGGTGAAATTTCTGTTAAAAACTGAAAATATATACGTGAAAATATTTTTTTCGTGCAATTATTTCACATTTTATAATATTCGAATACAAAAAAGCTATTTTTAATTTATGTATTATTAACGGAACATCTAATATTGGCAAACATTTTTTATAATATTCTACAATCAATAAATTGGAATTATATTCGTAAATAATAAAAATAATAGATAATAATCCATTATTTATAATAATTTTTCTATTATAACAACCAAAAGTTAGAAGAAGGAAATTATAAAAATATTTTTAATTCTTTAGATGATTTAATTCAAAATTTGTGGTACCGATTTAAAAAAAAAAACTATTCTCTATATTCAGTGTTACTATCGTCGGATACAAGGTGATATTTCTTATATAATAAAAGAAATTAGAAAACAAATCTACTTAGCCATGATTAAAATAATTGAACGTTGCCTAGTAACGTACAATAAATAACGATATTTACGTATCAAATTTTATTTAAATTCGTCCATTATTTTGTACTTTATAAAATGTTTCGGAACAAAAAATTCATTTTGCGAGATTATAATAAAGGGGTGTCGTCAAAAATTTTGGTGAAAGAATAGAATTCAACTAAAACTATAATTAATATTTAAATATTGGTCAAAGCACTTTCGGTGAGATGGTGAATCCGCTGAACGTAACTTGATGTCAGCATTAAAGTTGAAACAATTGTTACTAAAAAGCTTCGTTTAGAACCTTCTACCCCTGCTGAAGCACCCATATATCTGAATAAACTCTTTTAACAATTCTACATAATAAACTAGACAAAGTTTCAGGAAGACAGATTTCAAGATTGTTAACTTTCAAACAAAAACTACTTGGATAACAAATTTCTTAAAATAGTTTGACATTTTTTAATACAGAAAATGACTTCTTTTATCCTATTTTGTTCCTAATATAGAAGGTTTTCCAATAAGAGTGATATGATTTCTTTAAAAAAAAACACTTATTGTTAAGAAAATTCAAAAGTTTTTTATTTAGTTGTATGTCACGAATATTGACTTGTAAAGCTTGAAGAGAGTCTGGTTTATTTCGATAGACCAATGACTTCAAATAACCCCACAAGAAATAGTCTAATGGTGTTAAATCACAACTTCTTGGAGGCCATTCAATATCACAATTTCTTGAAATAATCGAATCTCCAAACCTTTCTCGCAATAATTCTATTGTTGCATTTGCTCTGTGGCACGTAGCGCCGTCTTGTTGGAACCAAATGTTGTCAAGATTAACTTCTTCCAATGTCGGCCATAAAAAGTCGGTTATTATCAATCTATACCGCTCTCCATTGACAGTAACAGTGTTACCAGCTTCATTTTGAAAGAAGTACGGACCGATGATTCCACTATACCAAAAACTACACCAAACTGTCAATTTAGGTGAATGTAATGGTTTTTCATAAATAATTTGCGGATTTTCTTCGCAATAGAATCGACAGTTTTGTTTATTTACCACACCATCCAGATGAAAGTGAGCCTCATCAGAGAAGATGATTTTCTTAAAAAATCGTTATCGTTTTCAAGTTGTTCCAAGGCAAAATCAGCAAATTCACGACGTTTACGGTGGTCCAATGGCTTCAGTTCTTGAGCGAGAACAATTTTATAGGAATGCAAACTCAAACCCTTTCTCAAAATCCGCTAGGTTGTGGTTTGAGACAGTCGCAATTGTTGAGAACGTCTTGGAATCGACAAATTACGGTCTTCAGTAACACTTGCCTGACCGGCACCAATATTTGCATTACTTCGAGCGGTTCTTTGTCTTATTGGCACTTGAAAATTATGTAAAGAAAATGTAGCTTCAAAATTTTTAACAATTCGACGAATAGCGAGCACACTTGGACGATTATTACGACCATAAAATGGCAAAAGCGCACAAAAAGTTGCAATTGGAGAACGATTATTTTGATAATAAAACTGATTAATTTGTAAACGTTGTTCTTGCGTATGTCTCTCCATGATGAAATTGTAAACACTACTGAATACAATGAAAAACAAATGACAGATCATGACATATTACAAATGGCCGAAATGTCACTTCAAAATCATATCATCCCTATTGGAAAACCTTATACATATGCTAATGATATTTGTGGTGTATTTTGTAATAATATCAATGTTCGACATTGTTAATAAGTATTGTAGAACATTTATCACTAATTATGATGGTAAAACTCTTTCTTCCCAAGGTAATTTGGCATATGCGTTTAGGCGAACTTTGTTTGGTTTACAAGCTATCAAAGCTTCGAAGAAGACGAATAATCTAAATTTCTACTTCGAACTGCTTCGATGCCTCTTTCAATTCGTCTGAATTCCATCGCTTTCCTTTTTTGGAAGAAGATATGTTAGCTGCAAAAAATTTCTATTTTAGTCGGACAATTCTACTACCATCAATGTTTCCAACTTGACTATAGAAGTATAACCTAAATATGTTGCTTCTATGGCCTTTTTAATTTTTAATTTATAATAAATTCGTCGGATAATATGGAATATCCAAGTGTTGGGAGTGTTATGGGGTGTTGGTTACGGAAACATATCTTATGCTTCAAATATTTAACAGAACCTATCCAATTTATGGCTTCACGCAAGACACGTAAAACAATAAGTGTTTTACTTCGAACTGCTTCAGTACCACTTTCAATTCGTCTGAATTCGATCGCTTCCCTTTCATGGAAGAAGATATGTTATCTGCAAAAAAATTGCTATTTTGGTCAGATAGTTCAAATACCCATCAATATTTCCAACTTGACTATAAAAGTATAACCTAAATATGTTGCTTCTATGCCTTTTTTAATTTATACTCAAATTGACGAATAATATGGAATATTCAAGTGTTGCGAGTGTTATGGGGTATTGGTTACGGAAACATATATTATGCTTCAAATATTTAACAGATCCTATTCAATTTATGACTTCACCCAAGACACGTAGAACAACACATATCGTTTTACCCGTCTTCATCACATTTTATAAATTATTACTTCCTATCTATTTTATTTTATGTATCTATAGCCAAGCACGGGACTTGTGGGCCCAATTTAATATCTCTTCTTTAATTATCTGTTTATTTTGTTATGGTATTTGTTGTGGTAAAATTATACTTACGTCTTGAAATAATTGCTAATGTAGCTAACAAAATATATAGCAATAATTGTAATTGAATATTCCTATTCAACACAGTACAGCTCCAAAGAAGTTGTACTGTTCAAAATACAACCGTGAAAGCCTGTAAATATTAGAATTATTGTAGACCCAATTATAAATTTAAATTTAAATCGCGTTTCATATCCTTAAACGTTAAAAGATAAACCCGTATTTTTGAAGACCCTTTCGCTATTAAAAATAAAAAATAACAACCGTATATACGATATTCTTTACCGAACCCTGTTTTTCACATATTTCCAGGAGTTTTCGTTCCCATAAAAAACGAGTTCACTTTCTCAAATCGAGAAATTACAATTACACTAACTGGTCTTTCCAGAAATGTACTGTAAATATACGTACCCCAGTATTCTTTGCTACAAAATTCACACGATCTGAATTTATAATGTTATAGCAAGCAATAAACTTGTATAATATCAGTGAGTGACCACTGTCCAGAAGCACCAACTTGTACGGGGAGAAACTGGAAGGGTGGTCAAGATTACGGCCCCTTGTGTATTAACCTGAGTTAGTTTCGGGACCTTCTTCGCACCTGTATGATAACCTGTTTAGATTGGAACGTGTTACTTTGTAGCTCTGTATTTAATAGAAAGGGGTGTGAAATTATTTGAAAACAATTTTTTTTTAAATTTCTCCTATAATTAAACAAAATAGAAATAATTTAAACTAAAGTAATTAAATGTTTTTGATAAATTTGCTTATATTCTAACGGGCTTCGTGAAGATGCTTTTAATTATATGTAAATATAATTAAACATTTCGCGATGTGCAATTACTTCGCGGCATTAATTAAAAAAAAGTATTTGAAAGTTAATTGGTTATATGTACATGTAATTTATATCGTGTTAAAAGATTCGAAATTCTATGATAGCTTAATTGGTTAGAGACCATCTAGAGAACAGTAGATACAAGTTCGAATCCTAGCCTGGTGCAGAAAACTCTTCAGTAATTTGGCAATCCTGCATCTCCAAGCTACCCAACCGCTACTGTAACGCTCCATTGACCCATGACCCATTATCCATATATATATACCCGTCCCCCATCGACTTACGCCAGTTTCAGTGCAGTAGTTCAGCCCTGAAGATCTCCCATACAAATGGGTACGAAACGTTGGCAGATATACAAGTGACGCGGTTCCAGCCCAGACACCCAGGAGCAGATAGCATGGACTACGACCGCGGGATTCTACGTACCAAATTACACCAACATAAGTTATGGATTGTATTTATTTTGTATTTAATGGAAACATTTGATAAGAAATTTAGAATTAAGTTATTTGTAATATTATATATAGAGAATATTGCGATTTTATATGTAATTATTGTACCATAATGCTCTTTATTCTTTTTGGACATACTCTACATATATTTGTATTGATGAAACTAAACATATTATTATTATTTTTATTATGGCGTAGATTTCACGCATTTCCTCAGCCTAACGGTGGTAAACTTTCATTTAACCCACATAAGTATCTTTAGGTTTGAGTTCGGACTGTACGCGACCGCTACCGAGGTGGCTATCCATCACAATACGGTAAATCAATACATAATAATTATTATTAGGTTGACTACTTTTCTCCTCTAAATGAGGAAGTAATTATACAATAGAAAACTTTTCCACCTTTTCCAGCGTATATTGTAAACTTCTGAATTACGCTCAAAAAAACTTGAAAATAAAAGCATTTAACCATTCCTAATTTGTATCCTCATTAATTAATCTAATTAAATGGATCGAATAAGTATAAAAACGAAGAAAATCAATGATGCTGTTCGTTATACGAGCGCTCTAAATATATATAAACTTCGTCGACACCACAGCCATCTAAGAAACTATCATCCTTCCTTTCAACCACCCACCACCCCTTCATCTTGAATATTCTTGAATATCGTGATTAATTATGTGAACGTATATACATATACACTCTCGCGCACTTCCACATCTCCCCCGCCGCCCCCCAACCGCCCTCTTTTCACTACCTTCTCTTCATCTCTTGCGAAGTTCTAAGACCGCAAGTTCTAGGTAATATTAATTAAATTGCCGTTCCTGCTGGTGTATAGTGAAGGCGGTGGCAGTGGCGGCGGCGTCGCTGCTACCGTTCCTAGCTAAGGAAGAGGTGTAGTCCCGTAAAAAGGAGGCAAGCGAAGCTTCATACGGCCTGGTATCGATTAGCGACTGAGGTGGTGTTCGCTAAATGTGTTTTGGGGTGGCGGGTTGACGGCTGTGGAGCTGCCGGTGTTTGGGAAGGAGGACGAGCTGCCGCCATCCCCCCTGAAAGAAAAGTTTAAGCCTCCGCCGGTGATTAATCATTATATGTAGCAGGGAAATATTTAGATTAAACTGGACCGGTTTATTTATTGTTTAAATAGGCAAACTTTAAATGGGGGGATATTGAAATTCTGGGAAGGAGCCTTAGCATAGAAATTTCGGGTCAAACAAGATAAATTAGTTATAGAAAATGTAAACCTGCATAAGTTGGAATTTAAAAATTGTTCTCTTACCTTCAAAAGCTCACACACAAAACTTGTTATGTTATTCAAAATTTAAATACATTTTATGACATTTAAATTTAATTGGACAAATTCTTTTTCAATAATTGGCACGCTAACTAGACGAAAGCATTTTAAAACGTGGAAAAGTGTAGACCATATTTAACCTGACATAGCAGTGATGAAACTGCAAAAGATATTCGAGGCGTATAGATAGAATGACCACTGAAAGAATTTTAAAGAAATCCAAAAATGCAAATAATCAACGAAATTGGGAACAGAACCAAGGAAGTGAAATGGTGAAGGACGTGGGACAAAAATAACATCATTGCAAGAGAGAGAGTGCTTTAGAAAAGAAAACATGAAGGAACATAACGAACTAAACCATGTATCTTCTGTTAAACATCTTAGATTTTGTCGCTAGACGACTGCCGAATTAAGGTGAGAGAGATAGCAAAGGCTGTGAATATGTCCAAAGAACGTGTTTGCCACATGTTAAATCAAGATTTAGGCATGAGAGGCTGTCCGCGGGTTGGGTTCGTTAACGTTAGACGAAAAACGCGTATGAATGTACATTTCCAATACTCTTTTGGCGCAGTTTTAGCGCCGATTAATTACTGTAGATGAAACTTGCATACATCGTTATATGCCCGAAACAAAAATGCAGCCAAAACAGTAGACTGTAATGGAGGAATCAACTCCAAAAAAGCAAAAACTGTTTTTTCAGCTGGGAAAGTGATGGCGACTGTTTTCTGGGATTATCATGGAATTGTCTCAATCGATTATCTTCATAAAGGAAAAACTATTACAGGAGCATACGACGCATCATCACTTGACAAGCTGAAAGCAGAAACTATAGAAAAACGGTCACATTTGCAGAAAAACACACCATGGCGAAAATCCACGAATAACGGTTTGAATTGCTTGACCATGCGCCTTACTCACCAGATCTAGCCCCAAGCGATTTCTTGTTGTTTCCTCATCTAAAAATTGTGCTCGGAGGACAGAGGAGGCAATCACCTTCGTGAACAATTGTTTTACAGAGAAAAACGCCGAGTACTATTTGGACGGGTTAAAGAGACGAGAGCATCGCTGGGAGAAGTGCCTAGAGTTACAAGGAGACTATGTAGTAAAATAAATATAAATTTTAAGAAAATATGTCTTGTATCTTTGTTAGATCGCAAAGTTTTCAGATCACCCTCGTATTTTGAACGATATTAGAAATGAATTCCGTCACAGGTAGACAATGTGTCAAGAAGTTGATTGGGGAACATTTTGAGCAGTTTCGATAGTTAATAAATAAATTTCATTTTACAATTTTTGCAGTTTCTATAATTTTTGTTGCCTCTTTTTAACTTTTGTACGGGCTTATCGAATCTTTCCTTAGTTCGAAGACTATTTTAGATAATTAAAATTTTCGATATTTATCCGCTTTCTTCTACTAAAGGCATACTAAAACGCTCCTAATACACTATTGATTTTTTAAAATTAATTATGCATTTTAAGATAATTACATAATTCAGAGTACCAAGATACGATCAATGCAGATTTAATAACGTTCAGAAGCTTCTTATTACTCCAAAATCCTTACACGACGACATCGTCATATCATCAACCGCCCAGATGTCGCAATGTTCTCCTGATTTTCCCGAAAACGAAGACGCGCTCATCCCAGACCGGGGAGCTGCTTTCGCTGTGACGAGAAGACGCTTCGCTCTTGTTGACAAGCCAAAATTCAACCTTACATTCTGTCCCCATAGGAGCGTACTCGCGAATTCGGTGATCAGGAACGTTCGCCCGCCAGCTAAGGGCTCGTCGGACGGAAGGGTTGAGGACCGACTGGCGGAACAAAGCATAGTGAGCGCGAGGCACACACTAAGGGGGCGGCATGACGTGGAAGAGAGACGATCTCTTCCACGTCAAAGTGTTAACTCAATATTCGCGTCGTTGTCTTAAGTTTTCGTAATTTGCATAAGGAAGCCATTTTGAAAAGGGAAGGCTCTAGTGTTAAGTTGCGAACTAAATTAATTAGATTAGTTTCAGAAAATTGAATGTATGTGTGTTATATTTCAAAATCGTCTTCATGGTATTGCTTGCTTTGAACCTTGTACTGAAAATTACAATAAGATTTAGAAATCAAAACTTTCACATTGGTACCTCATGGGGTCTGGCCTCTGGACTCCTTTATATTTTCATATATTTGTATAGAAATATTGCGTTGTCGGTGATGAATGGTATTTACATACCATGCAGGTACATACGAGGGTGGTCCCATAAGTACCCGGCATGATCTAGAAATGGCGGTAGTTGTTTGAAAAATGTCACTGTATTAGAAAATACACAATATGTAAAGCAGATGTTTCAAGTTTAAAGACGCCACTTTGTTTAGTATTTGTTCGGGAGCCATCAACACTGAACGTTTTCAGTGAATTTGTAAAAATGGAGAAAATTGGTCATCGTTACGTAATACAATACTTTAATTTGAAAGGCCTCAGCCGAACAGACATAAAAGCTGAACTGGATTCTACTTGAGCCTGCTCCTTCGTTTACAACAGTGAAATATTGACTATCAGAGTTTAAACGAGGTCATACGAGCTGCCAAGACGAGTATCGCAGTGGTCGACCAAATGAGGTGCCGTCTTCAGAAATGGTGAAGAAAATTCACAAAGCGATACTGGATGATCATCGACTGAAAGTGCGCGAGCTAGCAGACATAGTAGGCATTTCAAGAAGTACGGTACATCGCATATTATCTGAAAATTTGGACATGAGAAAGATGTGTGCAAGATAGGTACCGCGTTTGCTCACACTCGAGCAAAAACAGTGTCGTGTAAATATTTCAATTGAGTGTTTTACGAAGTTTCACAGCAACAAAGCAGAGTCTTTGCTCCATTTGGTAACCATGGATGAAACATAGGTCCATCACTTCACACCCGAGACAAAAGAACAATCAAAACAGTGGACTCAAAAGGGAGAACTGGCTCCAAAGAAGACGAAGACCGTTTCATCGGCAGGCAAGGTCATGGCATCGGTTTTTTGCGATACGCGTGGAATAATTTTCTTTGACTATCTTGAAAAAGCGAGTATTATGCAAACTTACTGCAACGTTTGAGCGAAGAAATCAAGCAAAAACGGCCGCATTTGGCTAAGAAGAAAGTGATGTTTCATCAAGGTAATGCACCAGCTCACAAATCCGTTATTGCAATCGCCAAGATTAATGAATTAAAGTTTGAATTGCCACCTCATGCACCCTATTCGCCAGATTTAGCCCACTCGGATTATTTTCTGTTTCCAAACTTGAAAAAGTTGCTCAGTAGTCAAAGATTTTCCAACGGTGAAGAAGTGATGTCGGCAGTTAATGGTTATTTTGAGGAGCAAGACAGTTCTTATTATAAAAAGGGTATCGAACTTATTGAACATCGCTGGGAAAAGTGCATGGAGCTGAAAGGAGATTATGTTGAAAAATAAATATACTTCTGTCCAAAATTTTTGTGTTTTCTTTGTTGGGTCGGGTACTTCTGGGGCTAAAGCTGCTGCCAATTGTGTATAAAAATCGATATCAATACTTTGTCTGCGTAATCACGTATTATAAACAAATTCCACTTCATGACTCATTTTAAATAAAACAAACGATCACAGCATTTCGCATGAAATGCTTTCAAGTTTACAGACAAGTTTGTGCCTGTAGATACTTGCGGTTATGTGTGCACATAATGCAGCAGTTTGAATGAAAAAATACCAAGAGAAAGTAAAAAAAAAGCGAGATGAAATGTTTAAATTGAATCATATTTTTTTACATAAGCTATATATCAATATTGAAGGAATGTTATTTAAGGTTCTTATTAATGAAGAAATATAATTTACTTATACTCTCACATGTTAAATGCGATATATTTAATGAAACGTTGCTTGGAAATTTTTTTCTGTGTGTAACATATAATTACGTATACACTACCGGTCATATTTATTTGCCCACCCTTAGTTTTAGCCAAAATTATTAAACTATCAAATGTGTACTGAAAATTTATTTATTGCACCAATACGATAGTGTAAAATAAACATAAAATAGTTACATTTTTCTTATATAAAAACTTTATCATTAATTATTATTAAATTTTGCTCTCATCAATGTGCCCACCTTTATTTTTGATAATTGCGGCGCATAACCGCGGCATCCTTTCAATTAATTTTTGCAGTATATTTCTGTAATTTGTGTCCAGGCTTCTTGAAGTTGTTCCCACAGTATAGTGGTGGATGATAGAGCACGTTCTCGAGCCTTCTGGTCCAATTCTTGCCAAAGAAGCTCTATTGGGTTCAGATCAGGACTTTGAGCTGGCAACAATACCATTACAGAGATTTGCCCTTGCTCTTCTAGTTGACGCAAGTAATCGCCACATAATCTAGAAGTGTGTTTCGGATCGTTGTCCCGTTGAAATACAAAGTTTTCGCCAAGAATCCTTAGTCCTGAAAGAACAGCGTTACTTCCTAAAATTTCCTTGTAGTCTTGTTTTCTTAGGATTCCCTCAATTTTGACGAGATCGCCTACAGATCTTCCACCAAAACACCCCCAAATCATTACTGAACCTCCTCCATGTTTTTCGGTAGGCGCAATACATTCTGGCGGTACTCTTTCTCCTGCGGATCTTCTTACGAATATTCGGCTTTTACTACCGAAAAGTTCAAACTTCGATTCGTCTGTCCACAACACATTATTCCACTAATCAATCGTCTAATTCTTATGTTCTTTAGCCCAATTTAGTCGTTTTATTTTGTTTTGTTTTCGTAGTAGTGGTTTTCGCAGAGCAATTCTTCCGTATAAACCCGCTTGCCTTAACCTTCTCTGTACCGTAGACACACTAATTGGTTTAGCACGCGCTCTATTCATTTCAGCAGCAATTTTTGGTACTGTTTTTGGTCTATAGCGTCTACTTATCCGTATTAGATGCCGGTCATCTGCAGATGTCGTCGCTTTGCGTCGTCCAGATCTTCTTTTGTTGGAAAATGTACCACTTTCTTCAAATTTTTTAACGTTATAATCAACGGTTCTGCGATTTAATCGTAATTCTTTTGCAATTTTGCGATTACTTTTACCCGTACGATGATAAGCAATTATCATAGCACGCACTTCAACAGATAATTCCTTCGTCTTCGGCATTGCATTAAAATATTCACAATAACTCTCTATTTTACTGTTTTCGCAACAAAAGATGAACGATGATCGACATAAAATTTATTTTCCTTTTTGAATAACACATCCTAATATTGTAATTAGTTAGTACAATAACACAATATTGGTAATGCAGGTAAAACTGTTAATACTGTAGGGATTAGCCTATATAATATTTATGGTATTTTTCCAATTTATGACACCTTTACGATATATCATAAACAATTTAAGATTTTCGTAGAAATTCATATGGAATTACCTCCACTAATAATATTGTTGAATAATTATAATGCAGATTTTTCGAAAGATAATCCGTATTTCAGGAAACACATAAAATTGGGGTGGGCAAATAAATATCACCGGTAGTGTATGTAAAAAGAATGAAGGATTTTTGCACGTTTGAAAGTAAAATCTTGGAAAACTCAAACAATTTAATGTTTTTTCCAAATTGTAGTTTTCGAAACTTTCCCTATAACGAACAGACAGATTTGTAAATATAATTGATAGTTCAAATACGATATTATTTAAAAATTAACATAAAAAAATTCTACTTTAGTTTCAAATATACATAAATACATCATACATTCACTAAATTTGATATTCTCTACAATAGCACAATAGATATTCCAGACAAATACGGAAACCTGTCCGGTCTGTCTACTGACAAAAACGCAGGGGTCCCGATCTTGATTCTTGACCAAGACAGGACTCGGACACTGGTCACTCAATGCTAGAATTAAAATATCGAATCGTGAGAAAGCTACAAGTAATTTAAAAACATGTCCTTCGTCCCAAACCGGAATTTGGTAAAAACAAGTTATTGTAACAGCTCCATTTGACAAGAAAACTCGACGAAAACGGGATTTAATTCTTGAATTTAACATTTTTGGGAAAGGGTACGGTAATAAGTTGTAAAGGTGTACCCTATGTTTTTAAAATTTGATAACTGAACGCTCAAGAGTCTTGGTGAATGTTGGCGCAGTTTATTTGACTAGTTCGGTTTAGGAGTATCGTTGAAGTTAAAGAGTTTGCGGTTATAAAGTGTTGTGTTAAAAGTGTAGTGGATGAAAGTTTTGAATTGATTAGTGAACTGATTTCTAACAACAATGTAGCAGGTTAAATGTAAATAAAAGATCCTAACTCTTAAAAATGATTTTCTAAGAAACTTTACTTTCTATTTTATCATCTTCTGAGGATCTAACATTCTTCGTCTTCATCACTATTATACTATTTTCGACAAGAATAATGTACTAAATTCCATATTCCTTCTACAGTTCAAAACTAGCTTTAAAAACCTGTCTTTTATTGTAATTCCATGTTATTTTCAGATGAACTAACATTTCTTAACAATTAATCTAGTTACCATTATATGTATGTACATACATAGATGTAATTACTCATTATTTTTTGTGTTGTTGATGTGGAGTGATGCAAAAATTTCTTGTAGTATTGTGTCATTAGTATGCCTTCCAGTGCTGACTCAGTTATACCCCTACGGCGAGATGAAAATATGTTGGTGTATTTGGAAAAGGAGCGTTCTGCGTCTAATGATGTGACGTTCGCATCATATTCACACTCTCAGTTTTCAGTTAAACTCCGTCTATACACACTATAGTTTGAAAATCGGGATTCTTATTTATAACCGCACGCAATTTATCGATTGTTAATCTTCGTATACTATCTGTTAGATTTCCTAACGAGTGGCTTTGAGATTATATACTATTTGGTTGGCAACTAAGTACTTACGGTTTTTACTGATAGAGAGCGTTGCTTTATTTTTTGTATAACGTATGTTAGTGTATGTGATTATATATTAGACATGTTTTAATGTTAATTGATCTATTTAACATATATCTACGAAAACTATAGCTTCATCAACAACAATATATATTTTTCATTTACAGTTTCAAATCGTATATAATTTTCAAACAAATTCGAATGCTTTTCTATATCTCTTCGTGTCCAGATATGTAAATATTTGTATCTGACAAACAATGCACTCCTTCGCATTTGAAATCCAGGTAGATTACTAAGTATTTCTTGTAATTGACGTAATAAAAGGCAACCCTTTTCGCTTTAACAAAATGCATGAACTAAACTATTTAGTGTAAAAATTCAGGCACTAATCATCTTCCAATTGCCAGATTATTTTTCTCTTTGTATCGCTTGTATTGCTGAATAGTCATCCCTCTAACACAGTTCTTCCTGTACTCTTAAAATTCGAATGAAATATCCTATAATTTATAGATTAAATAAATTTAATTAATCAAGATAATATTCATTATTTTTTCTGTATCGAAATGATATGACAAACGCTAGGAAGGAATCGTTCATTAATAACACAGAATCTGCCTGATGATTGGTCTATCCATGAAACATATGTAGTAGATAGGGTGTTATTAATAATAGAATGATTCCTTTTAACATTCTTTAATTGGCATAAAGCCGAGTACACAAGTTTCTGTCTATTACACACTGGAAACCTAGTTTACCGATCTTGTGAGATAGAAGCGTTTCTCGCTTTGTCGGTCAATACATTTATGTATTGGTTGAGAGAGGGAGATATGATATTATTCATTATTTTTTCTGTATCGAAATGATATGACAAACGCTATGAAGGAATCGTTCATTAATAACACAGAATCTGCCTGATGATTGGTCTATCCATGAAACATATGTAGTAGATAGGGTGTTATTAATAATAGAATGATTCCTTTTAACATTCCTTAATTGGCATAAAGCCGAGTACACAAGTTTCTGTGTATTACACACTGGAAACCTAGTTTACCGATCTTGTGAGATAGAAGCGTTTCTCGCTTTGTCGGTCAATACATTTATGTATTGGTTGAGAGAGGGAAATATGATATTATTCATTAATCAAGATAACATCATATAATTTGAGTCAGTTTAAGTTGTAGTATAAAATATAAAGCAAATTTTAGTGCAGTAAATATCCATCTACAGCATCATATTTTTTTTGCGTCTCGCCTCCAATCTCCATCGATTTCTCGTCAATCTTGGACGGGAAATAAATTCCAACTATTCCAAGCGCGAATAAACGTTTTGCGTTAACGAACATGCCCCCGTATCGGAGATCCCGAGCCTCCTTGAAAGGCTGGGAATCTCGTCCGAAAGTTCTCTGTGCGAGAGAAACGCGGCGCTGCGGAACTGTGGAGGAAGTTGGAAATTAATTTCATTATAAAGTTTGATAATTCAATCTGTCATATGCCAAGAGTTTTCGAAGAAAAATCGGTAATATCTGGCGTGCTGGGGCGCACTAACGCCCTCTAAATTTGGAAGCCGCGTTCCGGAATTAATTGGTGTGTATGTGTATGTGTGTGTGTGTGTGTGTGTGTGTGTGTGTTTGCATGTGCCCTTCTTAGTTGGCTGATTAATGATTATTATCAGAAAATTATAATAATGCGAGGGATACATAATTGGTTGGCCAAGAGAAATTTTTGTTTCGGAAGTATGTTGATCTTATACAGTAATACACGAGGGCGATTTCATAAATTGTAAAAACTTTTACAATGCTAATTCACTGCCCGAGTCGTTATTTTGTCTCTTTTGAATGCAGCAAATGAAGTCTTTGAAGGTAGGCTCTCAAAAAACCTACATTTCAAAACGAGTTTCTCCGTCAGTGGAAAAATCTTCTACTCAGAAACTGTTCAAAAAGTGCAGGAGTTTTAAAGGAGTGTTTAAACGGTTTTCCACAAAAGATCAACTCTTCAGTTACCTACTAATACTTCTTTCAGAAACTAGTAATCACATAAGGGTTGAATTTGATGGAGCCTGTGGTTTATTGACTTGATCAATAAGGTTAATATATAACCCCTTTCCACAATTAACTATTTGTAAATTCTGTATACGTATTTCGACAACCAAGTTGTCATCATCAGCAGATAAAATCAAAGTGTCGCACCTGGTAAAACACGGCGAAAAAATTGTACGAAAAATATACTCCGTACGCGATCCGCATCGTTGAAAACCAAGATGTGCACTGTGCACAGTGCACATCTTGGTTTTCAACGATGCGGATCGCGTACGGAGTATATTTTTCGTACAATTTTTTCGCCGTGTTTTACCAGGTGCGACACTTTGATTTTATCTGCTGATGATGACAACTTGGTTGTCAAAATACGTATACAGAATTTACAAATAGTTAATTGTGGAAAGGGGTTATATATTAACCTTATTGATCTAATCACATAAGAATAAATCTGAATTATAGTGAGGTTATGGAAGCCTTAAAATAAATGACTATTGACGAAGTATTTAGTTAATTTTGCAGAATTTCTCTTATTTCTTCATCCTTTAAGGTTCACTCATGTTAACGCCTCTTTCAACAACTCCAAGCAGATCTCTAAACTACCGAAAAACAAATACGAATTCTAATGAGGTTAAAGAAAGGTTAAAGAAAAAAACTGTTGACACAGTGTTTAACCAATTTTGGTCAAAATGCTTAATTTTTTTACAATTGATCTTCTATATAAATATGCGATCATGGCGGTGTTATTTATTATGAGCTATTGAAACCGAACGAAACCATCACTGGGGAACGGTATCGAACTCACTTTTTCGTGCCTCTGCTCGTATTGTGGCCGCTTTTCGGCCACAATACGAGCAGAGGCACGAAAAAGTGATTCTACAGCATGACAACGCTCGGCCTCACGTTGCCAAACCCGTTAAAACCTACTTAAAAACGCTCAAATGGGAGGTCTTACCCCACCCGCCATATTCCCCAGATATTGCGCTATCCGATTATTGCTTGTTCGATGGCACATAGTCTGGCTAATCAGCAGTTCCGCTTATATGAAGACACCTCAAAATGGCTTGATTCGTGGATAGCCTCAAAAGACGAACACTTCTACCGTGACGATATTCGAGCTCTGCCAGAAAGATGGGAAAAAGTTGTCGCTAGCGATGGGCAATATTTTGAATGATTCATATGTAAACATTTTTTCACAATAAAGTTGCATTCCATCAAAAAGACAGCGAGAACTTAGTTGCGCACCTAATACGTTATGTGAAAATTACTAAATTAGTCACGGGAGAACTTTCAGAGGAAAAACCATGCTGCCACGGAGATAAACAAGAAAGAATTTTATGAAATTTGTTAACAAAAGCTACTAATTTTTCTTTTTTTTATGAAATCAATTATAATTTAACGAAAGATTTCGCCACATATATTCCACCCCAAACATCTAAGCCAGACACTAAATTACCCATAATTACTATTATAAACCGCAGGCCATGTTCCTTAACTGAATCACATCACATAACCTGCATGTACCTACAACATACGTGCGAACGATAACCATTCTCCATACACGACGGCCATTTCAGAAACTATAACTTTAATTCGCTCCAGTTGCCTTTACCTTCCACCCGTTTCCTTATCTCCATTTCATTCCGACCAAAACTGAATCCTCGTTTCTCCCCACTGTTTCCAAGATATTTATTTCATCTGTCAATTGGCACAATTTATCAATAACTCCGATTCCTGTTCGGGGGCCTTCCCCCACGTCTAATATCGTTCAGTTTACTTCTCTAAAATGTCTCTATACCCTCTTAACGTTCCCCATTTGCAAATTTCTGCTTCCTCCACCCTCCTGACGCCTACATCTTAGTCGTTCCACATCGGTAAATGGATAAACTGTTCTCTGGATTTAATAGTGCTATTCCCTCCATTTAAGTTAACCTTAGCCAAAATCTTGTATAATTTATCACATAGTTCCAACGTTTACCTATATTATGTGTGTATATATACGCTACTAAGAGAAATGGTGGAGGAGCCTGTGCCAGAGGGAGATCGAGTTATCCAGTATGTATGTGTACAAGGGGGTTGTCAAGTTAATTGTAACGTTTTATCATTTTAACTGCCGAAGTTTTACTGGAAAGGTCGCGAATGTCGAGGCATTTAAACGAACTAGCGAAATCATTGTGAGTTATTTCAGTATGGAATAGAAGGTCTTACCGGAAAAGGGTTCTGTATGGGATAAATATTATTTAGTTGGAATAAAGGGTGTCTCTCTCCTGATTTTAGTGGTTTACTTCACCAAATATTTTATTATTTTGTTATCGCGAAATTTGATTTTACGCTTTACAACATTGCTCTTCTTATTGCCAATAATTGTAGGAAGTCTGGGAAATACACACAATAAAACACTTCGTATACTTGTTCAGAATATATTTTTTTAGATGCACGACTCTATGTACAGTATTTTTAACGAAAAGTCTAACGATCTACAGTGCCGTGCGTATTTATGATGATCTTTCATTTTTCCACAAAGATAATATAAAGTACATACGAAGGATACTAGGAAAGTTTTGCAATACAGCTTTGTTTATTTAATTTTTTCAAAGTAATTTCCTCTACACTCAATACACCTCTCCATCCTCCGAAACCAATCTTTAAACTAGTTCTGCCAAGTTTCACTATGGAGTAAAGCATAGTCGTTGCCCCAAGCACGCAGAAGGTCCTCATCACTGGAAAACCGCCACCCTTTTAGCTTCATTTTCACATGCAGGAACAGTGAAAAGTCGCAGGGAGTAAGATCTGGACTGTAGAGAGGGTGCTCGAGAAGTTTCAATCCTGTCGTGGTCAAATATTCGGTGCGGGCTTTGGCGCGGTGAGCTGGAGCATTATCGTGATGAAGGAGCCAGGTGTCCATTCTTGACTTTGGTCGCAGGTTCTTCATTGATCCAATGATTTTAGGTTGGTACTATTCAGTACACCACTCAGCTGTAACTGTCTTCTGTGTGTCCAAAACGACGCGTTCATCATTTTCTTCTTTGCAGATCGGGATTTTTTTGATAACTACGGGTGTGTCCTCATATCGTATGTACTTAGAAATCCGTGTTTGATGAGATAATAATAATAATAATAATAATAATAATAATAATAATAGTAATAATAATCTTTATTGTTCAAAAGATAACATTACAATTACAGGACATATTACCAAAATTAAGAATAATAATAAGCGTAGTTAATTTATTACGAAAGAGACACCTTGCCAAACAAGACGGTCCCTGTTAATGAATCAGAATGGGATTCAAGCAATTCATTGGCATTTCTGCACCTATATACCTGCAGAGCCTTGTAAAAAACATAGGTTCTTGCCCTAGGTATTGAATAATAGAAGAATAGTCTTTTACGGACTGCATCAAAAATTTGCTTCTAATGATTGTTGGATTTGCAGTGTTTATCCTTGTTGATACAACTGTTTATGATCGCTGATAGGCATTTTTCAAGGAAAAATTGTATTGAAATGAACGCTTTTGAGAGATACTGCTGTTGGGAGGGTCATTCATACGTGCTTTTCCATATCATAAGTTTTATAATTTGAATTAGATGTAATCACTTTTAAGAGAATGCCGTAAATACTGTATTTTTCTAAAGAGTTTCGTGAATATCCACGTCTTCTATTTTTTTAATTTAATATTTCGTACAGTCGTTTATCGACAAAAACATCTGTCTGATAACTCTGGCTTTTATAATTTCTTAGCTAAAATAGAAAGGCTATTTCCCTAAAGAATTTTATTAAATAAATATCTACATCCTTTATTTCTTTTTTACTTAATTTAACATTTCAACTATCTAAACCATGTTTTGGACATTTCTCAGCATTTTCCAGCGCAGTTCATCGCGATTCCAAAAAAAAACAACCCACATGGCCGGCCTCTTTCCCGTATCCGGCCACTATCTCAAACAAAATCGCTCCTCTTACCACCCCTCCTCGAATGCAGACCCGGAATGGACCCCGACCACCCCAGAAACTACAAACATAAATTTAATCAAAAACAGAAATTAGAAATTCAATCTCGGACACAGAGAAATAACCCTAAAGGATAAGAGCTAACCCTTAAAACTACCCCATTTTAGTTAGTTGTACGGATACGACCGGTCTAGGTGGTCTCCATTACCCAAAACCGTGCCCCCTCGCCCTCCCTCCCGATCCCCGTTAAATACCTCCTTACTTCATCTGCAATCGCGTCCCCCTCTCCCCGCAACCCTACGCCCTAAAACGTTAACTTCACCCTTCTCAAACGCAAAATGAGAAAGCACCTCCTGGTAAAAATGCCCTTCACCCTCTATCTCAGGCGATATTCGGCCCTATTCGCGACTTACACACGGAGTAACGTCAGTGGAAAAAGTCCACAAGGGAGTACGTTTGCCATACCTAAGATGCGATGTATACTTATGCCCTATTGGTTGGTAGCCCTGTTACCCTTGGATACTAAAGGCGGGTCGTATGTCCGGAAATTCCCGTTCCTTCAGACGGTTGCGTCTTGAAGGATAGAAGGCGCTGCCGTCGTCGCTTTCCTGAGGTGGTGGTGAAACGTTCCTTGGTGGTGGGTGGGCCTTTGAAAATGGGGGTGCTTCTCGAAAAGCTCTCGCCGTTTCGGGAAGAAGGGTGGGGGAAAAAACTGACGCGCGGATAAAGTTCGAAATGGGGTTTCGTGAGGTTAGGTGAGACATCTTTTGTTTAATTTGAAAGCGTAGGAATTTCTTATTAGGTTATGCTAATAGAGAATTTGTTATAGAAATATTAAAGTTATGTTTGCGTTGGTTAGAATATTATTTTGAGTTGGGTTGAGTTATTAGATTTAATGAATTAATAAATTAAATTAATTTTTAATAAATAATTAATTTAAATTGGGAATTGTCAAGCTATTGTAAATCAATTAGAATAAAGAATTGTAAAGGAAGAAGTAACATAATGGATATTGCAAACTGTTCCACCACATGTGCAACATCCAAAACATTGCAAAGGACTATTCGAAGTCAATAAAAGGCAACTTTATTGTATTTAACAGATTTATCGTACTAAGAAGTTGTTGTTCATCAAACAATCGACCATTATTCACCTTACAATCTAATATATGGAAAATTTTAATGGTGCCCACGGTTGACCTGAGAAATCTACTTTAGCATGTGCTAGAGAATAATCATTACATAACCCAAGATTCATTACATTTGGTTAAGAATGTGTATAATGTGTATAATTATCATGAATTAGATATCTATGAAATCATATATACGTATATTTCAAGAATCAGAAATCATGTGCCAAATGCCGATAGAAGCCCGATCCCTAAATTATCTCCGTTTCAGTTCATAGAAAAGTAATATACGACCGACGAAAAGGTTGCATATGCAAGCTAGAGGTGTAACTTAAGATAAATGTGAAACGAATATGCAGTGTGCGCTTGGTGTAAGTCTGGCACGGACTTTGTTTCTGTGCAAGTTTTACCGTGCTTCCAGATGCAACACTGTGATTAATTATCTGGTGATGATGACAACTTATTTGTCGAAATACGTATACGTAATACGAAAATTATTGTAGAAAGGGGTTATATTAACCTTAATTGATTAATCTAATATATGTCTTTATCTGCAACTAATTTCAACTTTTGATTTTGCCATTAAGTAACGCATACTACTTTTATATAGAACGTTTAAACATTATAATAAAAAATTTAGATTTTAATGAAAAAAATTGGTCTACTTACAACATACTTTAATGTATATTTCAAAATCTTAGAATTACAAATGTAACAACATTGCAACCTCTCTTAAAAACAACATCAACAGCCTCACTTTTTAACATCCAACAGCAATCTGCTAACATTACAAAATTCCATTTGCCCTGGTACCGTTTTGCATTCCCAGAATGTTTTGGTGGAAGCCTTTGCAACTCACCACTAAACTCACCCATATTTTCTGGGAAAAGTTCAAAATGAGAATGCAGAATGTACTTCAAGGCACACATTGCAGCCAGAACCGTGAAATGCTTGCATCATTTTCATTACCAAAGTGTTGTGTATTTCTGCTTTTTGTTTCCGCAAAAACTGGTAAAAACATGACTTATTCCTTGTCGTATCTGAGGTCCAACAAAAATACCTTCCTTCAGTTTTCCTTCTGTTACTTTTGGGAAGTTTTCCCGAAGATATTTAAAATCGCGACACTTTCTTGTTCCGTACTAAAGAAATCAACTTCTTTATGTCTGCGTTTTCTCCGTACCCAGAGCTAAGCCAATACTATCGCTTTTCGGATAATTAGTATTTTCTGTATGCTGTTTAATTTCGTTAGTTACTGACTTAGAATAAAGACTTTGTTGGCCAAAGTAAATAGATAATACTTTAGTAATAAATAAAAAGACATTATTAAATAAAATACTAAAAAGAAACGTAACACCGGCATAAATATCTACAAAAATTGCCTAATTAAATCATGCAAGAATATCTAATAAAATTAGACAACAAGTTTCTATTTTTACCATTGCAATAAAGTATCATATTCTATTAAATTAATACATACCACTTGAAGATATTAGGTAAAATCGTTTCATCTCATATTCGGAATAAACATTGAACTTGCCTATATTACGTAAGAGTGGATTCAAGTGAAGAAGATCGTGTATCGACAATTTGTTTGATATATTGTAAAACAACTAATGGAGAAAACAATAGCATATGTGAACCAGTTACATCTACTTTTGTCAACATAAAAAAAGCATATGACACTATACATACAATATATTTTCTATAAAGATAACATCAAATTGTATTAAGACACAATGAGAACTTTCAGAATACTTTCAAACAAGCAAGAGTCTGGGACAAGGATGTTGTCTGTCTCCTATGCTGTTCAAGATTTACATCAGCTCTGAAACTTTGTTTAAAAGAATGTAAAAAAATAGAAGTCCAATTTGAAAAAAGAAACCTTACCACCTGACGACTAAACTATTCTGGTGGAAGATGCTGAAAATGTAACATATATGGTTAGAAAACAGGTGGAAGAATTTAAGAAATGAGGTCTAGAAATGAACATCGGTAAAACTGAATATATAACAAAAGTCTGCAGAGGAAAAGGCTTAAACTATAACTTTCTTCGTGGACTGAATACTGATCAGTATTTGCAGTAAATAATTCTAGGGTTAGAAAAAAATTGTCCATATTAATCACTTCAGGTGATATAAGGAGTTTCGGGGAAGGAGTTTCAAGTCAAAAGATGCTCAGAAGACAGGATGCTGCACCTCTTCTGTTACTAGAAGATACTTGAATGTCTTCGAAGGGGAAAGTTTAACTTTTGAAATCTCAAGTCTTAATCGATGAGCAGATGGCAGGACGCTTTTCATGGTGACACGAGAAGTTTCAAAGTGACGCACCTTATATTAAAGTCTCGACAGATGACGAAACCTGGCTTTACTACTAGAGGTGCAGATTATAGTGCAAAATAAATTCTGCTTCTTTGAAGACGAAGGTATATATGTATCTGCAGAGAAACTTCGATTTGACAACAAGAAAATGGTGACAACCTTCTTTACCTTGAGCGGATTTGTAAAGAACATGATGCTGGAAATATGTAGTCACTCAAAAATATTGGTCTTCCTTCAAGACCAAATACCTGGGTTAAGAAATGAAGCACCTCGACAGGTGACGTAACCTGGCTTTAGTACTATGATGTGCAGATTAAAGTACAAAATAAATTCTGACTCTTTGAAGACGAAGGTACGCCCATACCTGTACAGAAATTTCGATTTGATAAGGAGAAAATGGTGACAACCTTTTTTCCCTTGAAAGAATTGGCGATTGATACTGGAAATACATAGACACTCAAAAATATTGGTCTTCTTTCGAGACCAAATACCTGGGTTTTCCACTACGACTGCACTTTGGTCTATTACTTCAACTGTACGATTGTTTAGCAAGAACCGTGCAAAAGCTGTTAGAGCATCCACCTTTTAGCCTAGATCCTGCTGTGAAGAAGAGAAAAGTTTTCTAACTGTGAGAATCTTGGCGATGAGAAGCATAGGGTGACGATGTGGCCAGCTTTCAGAGAAGACATGGAAAAAGTTGATTCGAAGACAAGTTTCTATGAATGTCCAAGTGCATAAAATATGATTGGAATTAAAAAAGTGTGAAAATTAGAATACCGTCGCAAATTTTTGAGTAGTTTCCTTTGTTTTTCCACACTCTTATTCTCAAAAAAGCCTTATGTTTACAAATATAGATTTTTCCACTTCGTCGAACTTAGGCGATTACTTAAACGTATACTATAACAAGTTCAAACATGTTTAATCCCTCAAATTACGTACGTAAATGTGCCCTTCATTTAAATTTTTAAATATCACTCTCAATAAACGCCCCGGAAAGCACTCGCAAAAACAATTTGTCCAGTTGCACAGCCACGATTTAAAAATTTACACCCCGACTCGTTACCAGCTACACGTATATGTACACACACAGAAACACAGAAAACGCGGAGTATCGTTTCACCGCAACCACTCTAATAACGAGAACATCTCGCAATTTTAAAGTGTTTTAATTATAAAAGTAATTTAGTTTGAATTGTTTTCAACCCCAGTTTAACTGTTACGAAATTGTCCTGTGTACAATTTATCACGCCGAAAGAGGACCAACGCACGTTTTGCAACTTTATTCGTGTTTTTCCCAATTAAAATGTTCATCAAAACACGCGTGCACGTGTTACATAAATGATGTTGTGTCCTAGTACCGCTTGGGAAAAATGCTTTGTAATTGTTTGCTTTCGACACTGCTTTAAACAAATGTAATAATGTGTAATATCTGTTGATGTGTAAATGTTCTTTTTAAAGTACCCTATTTCGTTTTTATCGAATGTAAACTTTCTAATTTATGAGGTAACTACTTGTAAATCCAGTCTCTGAAAAATTTAGATAGCACCGTAATCTTTTAAAGAAAATTATCCAGATCATATCAGCAAAAAGCTTTGGACTTCTAATGAAGTTTCAAGGAATAAGGCGGAACCTTCCTTTTCCTCCATTTCGCCTGCAGATTCTTAACTTGTCCTCTACCATTTATTCTTTCAAATATACAACCTATTTCGATTTCTTTTCTTCTATTCCCTCCTTTGGGTAACCGTTTCTTAATATCCTCGTCTGTCTCTTAATTTCTTTCGCAAATCTTCATGATTTTCAAATAGCAATTTTGCGTGAAGTATGTGATTCAAGTTGGTTTAAGAAATATTCAATTCGTAAAAATCCAGCATCTGGATTTAAGCAGGTAAGTAATTAGACATGTTTGTAGAAGACCTGTAATGTCCACAATAAACGACTTATATTACGCGTGTGTTTGTGTATCGTACTGTTAAGTTATTCATTGATACTGGAAATGTAATCGACCGTAAAAGATCTGGCAGGCCTCGCATAGTACGTACACCACAGGCCATCAATGCTGTGAGTTCCGCATCAATCGACATCCTGTCCGCGAACAGAAAATCATGGCTCGTGAAATGGGTATTGCTCCGAGAACCATGAGCCGTATCATTAAACAAGACCTAGGACTTAGAGCTTTCAAACGACAAACAGGACAGCGCCTTAACGTTGAACTAAAAAAGAATAGGAAGAAAAAATGCAGACACCTGATATCGTTGTACAGCAAAGAGCGTTACTAAAAATTCTGTTTTCTGATGAAAAAATTTTTACCGTGGAAGAAACTTTTAAAAAAGCAGAATGATTGGGTGTATGCACGGTCCTCCAAGGAAGCCAGTGAAGTGGTGCCAAGGATTCAGCGAGGTCATTTTCCTGCTTCAGTGATGGTTTGGTGGGGAGTATCCTATAACGGTGTCACTTCCTTGCATTTTTGTGAAAAAGGTGTTAAAACAGCGACCAAAAACTGTCAACGAGACATTTTAAGCAATGTAGTGGAGCCCCTGAACTAGACCATGTTCCAAAACTAACCATGGATATTCCAACAAGACTCTGCACCCGCTCACAAGACCAAAACAACTCAGCAATGGCTTGAAAATCATGTACCTGAGTTTATTAGTACTGACTATTGGCCGTCAGCAAGTCCAGACCTAAATCCGCTCGACTACAAACTGTGGTCAATATTAGAGGGCATGGTGTGTAGAAGAACCCATCGCAACCTGGAATCATTGAAGCAAGCGTTAGCAGAAGCAGTCGACAATTTTCCCGTGGATATCGTCCGTACAGCGATTGATGAGTGGCCCTGCAGACTTCGGCGTTGTATTAAGGCAAATGGCGGCCATTTCGAGTAATTTGCATTGTATTTTGTAGCTTACTATTGCCAAAATAAACTATCAAAAAATAATTTAAATCCAACTTGCAGTTTTCTTTTTGTACTTAAAAACCTTTATATCAGTATTTATGGCAGGACTAGGTATATCTTAGATACGATTTCTAAGACATTTAAACATGAACTCATAGTGAAACTACATAAAAAACATACAAACACTATATGCTTGTGTGGACGTTGACAAGTATAACTTTATTACGTATCTATATTTCTACAATGTGTTTATTTTTTTCTACTGATTATGACAATCTAATTGTCGAAATATGTATCTAGGACATAAATATTAATATACTAAAGATTTTCTTTACTTTTCTATTATTCACTTACACACAATTTTCAGGGTAATTTGCAAAACAGATGTTTACTCGAAATTACCATACTTCCAAACCAAATAGTCCATAAAAATGCTTATTGTCAACTAAATATCTTCATAATTTGTTTTATAAATACTTAATTGAATTTACAAATAGTCAAAATACCTTATAAAGTCAATGTTTGTGTATAATATGAATATCTTAAGCTAACAAAGTCATACAATATAAACACATGAAACGATTATGTAACTGTTTTCAATTGATGTCATTAATAGCTCTTACAAAATTAAATGTTTACGAAAACAAATGCAAATGTAAGGATTTACTACGCTTAAAACAGTTAAATTATTAATTCTCGTTATATTTTGTTTGTGTTATGTAATTTAGTGTGATATTTAGACTTGTAACTATTAACGAATTTAAGTGTTGAAAAGTTAAAACGTTTAGTTACAATTTTAAGTATTTAATTAATTTTTTTTTTTATAAATTGATTACAGAACAAAGAAATAAAGTGATATAATGAGAAAATAAAAGAAAATAAAATTTATTCTCAATTATTAACATCGTGATGTATTTCTTTTTTTTAACACTTGAAAGCGTTCCACATCGTTGTTCCATTTCAATTAAATTATAAATATCAGGTTGTTACAAATGTAATGTCCGTTTTTTCCTTTAGTCTGAACTGTGTGAAGACGTGTATGTTTTTGGTGAAAATTATTATTGTATTTGTTGAAAAGGGTATTTATTTTGAAGTGTGTACTTGTTCCATTTCTTGGAAAGATTAATACACCTGTCCTTGTCTCGCCTATGGAAATGCTGTCGGCAAGAGATATTCGGGCAATTTACCTCTTTCAATTTAAAAAGGGATTAAATGCAGCTGCAGCAACGCGAGAAATTAATCAGACGTTCGGTGAAACCACGTGTAATGAACGCACATTACGGCGATGGTTTAAAAAATTCAGCGAGGGAAATTTTGATTTGGAAAATGAGCCTCGCGGATATGCGCGTAGCACCGTTAATGACGACGAGCTGCGTGTAGAAGTTGAAAGTAATCCGTCGACAACAGTGCGTAGCCTTGCAGAAACATTTCAAGTGTCCATTGCCACCATTAGTCGTCACCTTTCTTCGATTGGCAAAGTGAAGAAACTCGATCGATGGGTGCCGCACCAATTAACGGAAGCCAATAAGCTCCGTCGATTAGAGGTGGCTATCTCTTTGGCTAATCGACAGAAAGTTGAACCGTTTCTTCATCGAGTGGTAACGTGTGACGAAAAGTGGATACTTTATGATAATCGGAGACGGTCAGGACAAGACAGCATGCACGAGTATCACTTCACCCGCGAAAGATTATGGTGACTGTATGGTGGACCAGTAAGTGTATTATTCACTATTCATTTTTGCAACCTGGTGAAAGCATCACGGCAGCGTCCTATTGTGCCGAACTGGAAACTATGCATGGAAAATTGAGCCGCTCGCAGCCCTCACTAGTCAATAGACATGGACCCATACTTCTTCATGATAATGCAAGACCTCATCTTGCACGACAGACAATCCAAAAACTTTCGGAATTTGGCTACGAAATTCTCCCTCACCCACCTTATTCACCTGACCTTTCGCCAACTGATTTTCATTTTTGCCGAAGTTTAGACAATCACTTAAAAAATAGGGACTTCCCTGACCGGGAGTCTGTAATAGCAGTGTTTGAGCAATATGTGAGCCATCAAAACCTAGATTTGTTTCCAAAGGGAATTTTTCAGCTTCCAGGGCGTTGGCAACAAACTATTGATGTAAATGGAGACTATTTTGCAGAACTAAATATTTATATTTTTTTAAGTTTAGACTTTCTTATTCCTTACAAAATCGGACATTTCATATGTAACAACCTGATATTAATAAATAACAAATTCCCATTTTAAAATGAAAAAAATATGTGTATTTTATAAATATTTTGTATGTGGCAACGTTACCGATTACAACAATAATGCAAATGGCGCTTTATGTATTCATTGACAGTAAACGGTTTAAGCAAAGTGTTGAAATAAGCTGATCACATTAATAGGTACAAGAAAAGTTTATTTAATTTTGTGAAATTTAAAAAGTGGCATTTGCTGATTATAATTATTGCTTCATAAAAAGTGGTAAGAATAGTTTACAATTTAAATAAATTACTCAGTATTAAGTGTGCTTTTTGATAGAAAATGGGTAGAAATAAGCATTGCAGCATTGATGAAAGAAGAATAGCTAAAAGCTTAAGAAGAGAAAGAAAATCGTTAAGAGAAATTTCAAAAATCCTAGGGCATTCCGTGAATTTTGTCCAAAATGCATTAAAATGGAAGAAAACAACAGAAAGTCGTGGTAGACCACACAAAGCATGTCCAGTTATTGATCGCCACAGCAAAGAAAGACCCGTTTAAGTCCGCGAAAGCAATTGCTGCGGAAATTGGTAATGTAGTCAGCGCTCCAACCGTTCGACGACGTCTTCAAGAAGCTAACTTACCCGGCCGAATAGCACGAAAGGTTCCCTTCATCCGTAAAAAAACTCTACTGCTAGGTTAAATTTTGCTAATGAACATTTGAATTGGTGTGGAATTGAAGGTGAGAAAAAATGGCACAATATTCTTTGGAGTGACGAAACAAAAATAAATTTGTTTGGAAATGATTACCAGAGGAACGTTCGTCGCCCAAAAGGAAAAGAATTCCATGTTCGATTTACAAAGAAAACAGTTAAGCATGGCGGTGGAAATATTATGGTCTGGGGGTGTTTCTCATAGATTGGCGTAGGTCCATTATATCGCATAGATAATACAATGAACGCAGTGGGGTACAGAAGCATTTTGCAAGATATTATGCTTCCTTATGCTCGTGAAGAAATGCCATTGCTTTGGGTTTTTCAACAGGACAATAACCCAAAGCATAAAAAAGCAAAAATAAAAATGATCTGTGGAAGAAAACCAAGAAAGCATGGTACGAAATTACAGCTGAAACTTGCCAAAAACTAATATCCAGTATGCCAAACAGAATGTAGAAAGTGGCACAAAATAGAGGTGGTTATTCTGGATACTAGTCCGTTTTTGATCTTCAAAAATAATTTATTAAAAATAAAAGAATACTGTTATTAATTTTTTAGTATTACTGAAATGCACCTATTATTATGAGCAGCAATTGAGTTACCTTATGTTCAAAGATAACCTGATTTTGGTTGTTGTTTACATTATTTGCGTTATTTGTTAAATTTTAAACTTTTGGGATTATAAAGAATAAATATGAATTTTTTTTTAGTTTCTTCATATCATTAAAGTGCTCATGCTTTATATGTTTTATTTAAAAAATAAAAATGTAAAGTGTACCTATTATAATGAACATATGTGTATTTCTTTTTTTTAACACTTGAAAGCGTTCCATATCGTTGTTCCATTTCAATTAAATTATAAATACTTTGGGGCGGGGGGGGGGGAGCGAATTATATTTTATATTTATATAATTTTAATTAAATTGTATAATAAATAAAATAGAATAAAATTAGTAAATCACGTTAATTAATGAAAAAAAATTAATAATTTTATTAAAATATTTTTCACATATTTAACTTGTCAACTGACTAAAATGACTCAATTTTAAAAATATTTTATATTTTACGAATGAACTACTATCTGCGCCCATCATCAATTACTAACAATTATTGGAAAATACGAATTTAATATATCCAGAGCGGGTCACTTTTATGGTGAGACCTTATTTTAACAGTGCATTACAACCAAGATGAAAAAACAGTACGAAGAGGGGAATTGTGTGTCCCTTCAAATGTATGTCTGTAATCCCTATTCTACTAGACAAAGAAATGAACAAAAAATATTTTATCCTGCCCGTAAAAAATATTTAGGGGGTAGGATATGTGCTGCCATCTTTCGTTTAGTAAAACTGTGAAAAGGGACGAAACAGAACGCTGTAACTAGCCTCTAATTTACTACGAAATATAGTTTTACCTGCATTAAGTTTGTGTTACTTATTCAAAGATGTCGCCTTAAAGAAAATCGTATGGAAAGCATTTTTAATTTATTAATTTATATTAAGTTTAAATAGATTTTCGTAATTATTAATAAAAAATTATTTCAATTACATTTATGGATATCATGTTATATTTAAAAATTCGTTTATTGTATTTATAATTTTAAATATATTTAAAATAAAGTAAATTGGCAATTGTAATTTGAAAAAACAAAAAAGTAAGCCAAGTAATTTCTTAAAAATTATATTTTTTTGGGCGAAGAAAAAGTTTAAATGTAACCTTTATAATAAATGGTTCTTGGGGGTCAGTAGATGTCAATTTACCAGTTCTGGGCCAATACGTTTTGTTTTAAATTAAAAAAAAGTTTTTTAAGGGTTAATGATTCACCGACCCAAGGAGGTTCAATTTTTGCAACTTCTCTAATCCTCCAGAAATTTTGTGAATGAGTATTTTAGAATTGGTTATTTATTTTTGTATGGGCTCCCATTTTAGGACTCCTCTATATTATTAAGAGGTCCTTGTAGATTTATACTATATATTGGGTCTGGGAAAAAGTTCGTGGCGTTTTTCCCGATAGATGGCATTGGTTGCCGATAACTAAAGAACAACAAGTCACAGCGACACCACCGACGGCTCGTTTTTTAGATGACCTTCCGAACGTTAGTTTGAGCGTAGAAACATTGTAATCGGTGCAGTGGTTGGAAAGTTATTCGCACTTGAAAATGGAGAAGAATAATGAGAAATTTCGCTATATTCTGCAATATTATTATGATAAGGGGAAGAACGCTGCGCAGGCTTGTGATAAAATTTGTGCTGTGTACGGTGAAGGTACTTTATCGAAATCTGTTGCGCGGAAATGGTTCGCTCGCTTTCGTTCTGGAAATTTCAATGTGAAAGATGAGTCACGCTCCGGTCGTCCAATCACTGAAAAATCTGATGAAATTCTTGAAAAAGTCCAACAAGATAAGCATATCAGCAGTGTCGATATTGGCATGGAGCTAGGCATTGACCACAAAACTGTTTTGAACCATTTACACAAAGCTGGTTACAAAAAAAGCTTGACGTATGGGTTCCTCATGAGTTGAGCGTGAAAAACATGATGGACCGAATTAACATCTGCGATGCGCTGCTGAAACGGAATGAAATCGAGCCGTGTCTGAAACGTTTAATAACCGGAGATGAAAAGTGGATTACGTACGATAATCGGAAGCGTAAAAGATCGTGGATAAAGGATGGTGAGCCGTCACAAGCGTTCGCTAAGCCAACATTGACGCCAAAAAAAGTGATGCTGTGTGTATGGTGGGACTGGAGGGGAATCGTCCACTACGAGCTACTTCCAACTGGTCAGACGATTGATTCTCAACTCTACTGTGCACAACTAGAGAGATTACGCCAGGCGATTGAAAGAAAACGGCCCGAATTGATTAATAGGAAAGGTGTTGTCTTCCATCATGACAACGCCCGACCACACACTTCTTTGATGACCCGTCAAAAATTGAGAGAGTTTGGTTGGGAAGTTTTGATGCACCCACCTTACAGTCCGGATATAGCACCCTCTGACTATCATCTGTTTCGATCTCTGCAGAACTCTCTCAATGGAATTAAGTTGGTTTCAAAAGAAGCCTGTGAAAACTACTTGATTCAGTTTTTCGACCAGAAACCACAGAAGTTTTTCACCGATGGGATCATGGATCTACCAAAAAAATGGCGAAACATTGTCGATAATAATGGAGCATATTCGGTTTAAATGAATTCGTCCACGCGCCATGCGGGGACCAGTTGAATTTTACTGAAAAAACGCCACGAACTTTTTCCCAGACCCAATATTTTATCATCGTTATCTATATTTTTGTCATAGATTGTTTAGTATTTTTATTGAAAATAAAAATTGTGATCGTTTTCCTGAATGTTGAAGAAGATTAAGAAAATCAATGGAGGGCAAAATGCTCTTTTGAGAAAATACATATTCACTAAGTACCTACCCAAAAGGTGAACTAAACATGAAACATAGAACGTAACGTAAAACATAAACATTGAACGTAATAAAGGGTTTTTCAATAAGGACTTGACAACTTTTTTTCAAAATAAAATGCAGGCCATTTGAGATATTTCAAAAACTTTATTATCGGGTTGAAGTACAATCAAAGCATTTATGAATGGAACTCGACTTCGTTCATATGGCCACCGCGGGCACGTTTGCAGCGGTCGATTCGTTGGACCCAATTTTCGATGACTCGGCCACGCAATTCGGCCTAAACGGCTGCTATTTCGCGTTCAATGTTGGCTCTGGGCTCTTCCAACGTTGTCGGATTGTTGGCATAGACCAATGACTTGACTTAGCCCTAAAGAATAAAGTCTAGAGGCGTTAAATCGCACGAACGAGGCGGCCAATCGACTGGTCCATTTCTTGAGATAACACGCTCATCAAACTTACTATTCAATAAATCGATTGTAACGTGTGCTGTGTGGCTTGTGGCACCGTCCTGCTGAAACCACATGTTGTCCAAGTCCATATCTTCCAATTCGGGCCAAAAATAATCGGTAATCATGGCGCGATAACGATTACCGTTTTTGTAGTGAATTTTAATAATTTCAATCCCATTTTTATTAATGGCGTAGTTTTTACTTGTCGTCTGTCAGGTAGTTACAGGTTGAGTCATAACTTTTATAATGGCGGGTTATTGAAAATGAAATCTCTTATTGGTACACCATTTATTAATTTATATTATTAATACATAATACATTCAACCATATTTTCAAATAGACAGTTTACGATTTCCTAATATTTATATTTCACATATAAATATTATAGATATTATATTTAAATTGTAATGTTTTTCGTTCAAAAGTTCTTTGTATACAATGTAAATTCTAGTGCTAAAAACTTATGCCAACTGTTTGCTTGTAACACGTATGCTTAACCAATTTTAACAGGGCCTTCAAAATTGAATTAGTAAATGACTTTATATTAAGTTTGTATGTGAACCTTTCGACAAGAATTATTAAACATATTTTAGTGCGTATTTTCCTTCCGTTTCAATACTATTATTTAATATTTTTAACACGTAAAAGTCCAGTATTTGATATATAAAGAACGGTCAACTTCAGTCGGAAAGTAGTGTTAAATAATCACCGTTTTCTAAATTACTTAAGAACCTAGTTTCATCAAAGATTCTAGTTATATAAAATTATATAATCGCGACTTTATTTTAATACTCAATAATGAATAATATTGTGATTACCTTCAACTGCGTCAACTGCTCACGGTTTCTTTATCCTTCTAAGGCAAACAATTAGAAATTTATTTCGAAAATTTATCTTTCTGTCGCTATTATCTAACAGAGCAGATATACCTAGTCAAGTCATAAATACTGTTAGACAGAAAAATCGACGCCAAATGAAAACGAATTAATATTTAAAGCATTTTTTTTTGTTTTTATTGGATTATCCAATGGCTACAAATCTTAGAACAACTTATTCGAAATGACTTCCATTTGCCTTCCAGCACGACTTGAGACGATGTGGTCACTCATCGATCGCGAGACGCACTTCATGTATGGGGAAATTGTCCAGTGCACGGAGAAGGGCTCGCTTCAACGACTCAATATTTGGGTATCGAGTAGAGAAAGCCATGCCCTCTAATACGGACCACAACTTGTAATCCAACGGGTAGAGATCTGGACTACCAGCTGGCCAATCATCCGTTGATATGATGTCCGGAACGTTGTTTTTGAGCCACAGTTGAGTCGTTTTTGCTTTGTCAACTGGAGCAGAGTCTTGTTGGAAAGTCCATGATTTATTGGTGAATATTGATTGGTTGAGAGGCTTCACAGTGGGTTCCAAGACGGTCGAATGATATACTTTGGCCGATGTTTTTACTCCTTTCTCGCAAAAGTGGAGCTTGGTAACGCCATCGTAGCTCACTCCCCACCATACCATTACAGACGCGGGATGGTGGCCTCTTTGAACCCTTGGGATGAGTTGTGATGCTTCTCTGGGTGACAGAGCATACACACGATCGTTCTGTTTATTGAACGATTCTTCTACGGTGAAGATTTTCTCGTCAGTAAACACAATTTGTCTGTGTGCGTTCTTCGCGTACCGGCTGAGTAGCGCTTTCGATTTTAACTTGCGTTTTTCCTTCAATGCGGCCGTGAGCAGGTGTCCAGCATGTCGCTTGTACGCGCTGAGTCCCAAATCTTCTTTGATAATGCGACACATGGATTTTTGCAAAATTTGCATTTTCCACGACAAGATTTTCTGTTTTCGCAGTGGTTTTCGGTCGATTCGTTTTTTTACGGCTTTGATCGCTTTCGGAGTTCTCGCAGTGCGCGGACGGCCGGATCTTTGATGGTCCCGTACTCCATCAGTATCCTCAAACAACTTCACAGCACGATACACAAAATTGCGAGTGATTCCAAACGGTCGCAACGTTCTAAATGTATCGCCTTTTTCCATGTTGCATTTTAGTAGGCCAACTACAACAATACGATTTTCGATGTCGCCCCATTTTATGATTGTAAACAATTAATGTCAAAAACTTTTTACATCACCATGAAGTATAAATATCAACTGTCAAATCGCAATCAATACGAAATGGATACGCCCAGTGTTACATTTGTAAGAGTGCGTTCAGTATTTTGCAGAGCTTCCAGAAAATCATTACAGAGATGGTATAAAATTATTGGAGAATCATTGGAATAAATGTATTGAAGTTGAGGGAGATTACATTGAATAAAAAAACTAATTTCATTTAAAAATTCATTGTTTCATTTTTGCTTTCAAAATTTTTCTACCAACCTGTACTACAGATTATATTATTTGTACAAAATATGATAAAGATGAAAGTAATTTAATCAGTTATATCATACTTAATAAATTACTAAATATATTGAAAAGACAATAATTATTATATAATAATATATTAATTTATCTAATATTTCCTTAATTTTTTTAAAACTTACTAAAAAACGTAAAGTAATAGTTATAACATAACCTAAAAATTTTAAAATTTATTTACTCAAAAGTAAACGTTTTGAAATACTCCTCAGTTACTAGAAAACATATCTAATTTATTCTTAAAATTCTGGATTACTTTTGAATCAAAATGGTCCACGCCGTCGAAACAAAACACAAGCGCAACGCGTCGATTTATACCTGACGTCGATCTCGCTCAGTCTCCGGATGACCCCATCTGGATAATAAACTACCCTACCCTCTTAAAACCGGTTTTGACCAAGTCTAAAGGAAGACCTAAAAGGGTTAACACAATATGTGTAAAAATTTAAAAATGCTGACCCCTCATTTGCATACCGGTATGACCAGTGTGAGAAAATAGAAGCTGAGTCCAATGCACCGTTATTTTAAAGTTGAAATTCGCCCAAATCTCGGTACACGTGGTCATTTCCTAACGGTTTCTTCTTTTGGATTTTTATGGGCCGCGAACGATGAAAATTACTATTGCGAACGGGCAGATGTTTTCGAAATTGAATCAGACAATTGAATCGAGGTAGCTATACACATTTTGCAAGCCGTTGTATTGGTGTAATTAGGATGTTTTTTCATATTTACTTTGGGATAGTTAAAAGAGAAGGATCTGTGTTTTTTATCGGGTCCAAATGTTTACCAAAGAGAGTCTGCAATCTACAAATTGGTTCGAGAATTCGTTTCATTTTTAAAAGAAGACATTGAAGCGTACAATCTGCTGTTTCCATACATAGAAAATATAAAATAATTGTCAACATTTTTTTTGCAAAACGCCAGAAAGATAAATCTATTTAGAATTGTTTTGATTCGGAAATATATACACTACAGGTCATAAATGTTTGTCAATCCAGTAAATAATGTAAAAACAAGTGTAATACTTACAGCTAAATCTAATTTTTTATTATACGAATACATAAAATGTTTTAAAATCTTAAAAATGTATTATTTAAAAAATATTCCAATAAAATTCATAGAAATGTAACTTTGAAGACCATAGACAATAATTTATTGTTTTTAACTTCAAAAATCTCCTTTTCGGAAGCTAAATTTAAAGTTCGGTCCACATTGATGGATGGATAACCAAAAATTGCAACAAGTTGGACATCATAAGCACACCGCTTAGAAATTCGAAGAGAGAATTCCTTGAAAGGTATTGCAAATGTTCATGAAACGTGGTGTTTTTAAAGAAATCAGGCAATCTTGCACCGAAATTTTAAATAGTGGTCAGCAGATGAAGAAAATCCATAATATCGTTCGAAGAAGTCAAAAATCAAAACTCACTACTTTTTCCAATTCAACGAAGATTTTATTAATCCATTCATTCATTCACTCATCCACTCTTTTGTTACTTGCTTCAGTAGCAGATGGAGTTTGTTTCACATCGATTGATGGACTATCAGAGATTGTACCAAATTGGATATTGCAAAGACAGCGTTTAGGAGGTTGAAGATGGAATTTCGTACAAACTATTGTAACTCTTGATAAGCCGTGGTATTTATAAGACAATGGTCAAGAGAAGAAGAAAATCTATAAAATTGTCTTTCGAGAAAGTCAAAAATCAAAACACTATTTTTTCAACAAAGAATTCATCTCCAGTGGTAGTACACCGGCTATTGCTGAATATTATCTTGGTGTTTTGAAGTATTTCCGCCAGTTAGAGTTTGGTATGCGACAATGATCTTAATTTTTTAAGCAAAAATATCTTTCTTTTGCTGCACATTCATCTTTTCTATTGGGTTGGCAACTAAGTACTTTCAGTTTTTACTGATAGAGAGCGTTGCTTTATTTTTTGTATAACGTATGTTAGTGCTGTACTTTACCGTTTGTCGCGTGATACTAGTCACATTGACGTAACTTCAGAAGCAAGTAGTGCGTGATTCTTATTAAAGCTATTAGTTGTGGGTTAATTTTAAGTGGAGTGCAGAAACGAACATTTTCGACATATTTTACTATTTTATTTTCGTAAAGGAAAGAAAGCTGCTGCGGCTCACAAAAAGATATATGAAGTTTATGGAGCTAATTGCTTAACAGAGCGCACGTGTCAGAATTGGTATAAAAAATTCCGTTCTGGAGATTTTTTCCTCAAAGATGAGCAACGTTCTGGTCGGCTTACTGAAGTTGATGATGACCAAATCAGTCATAATTGAAGAGGATCGTTATATAACTGTTCGAGAGGTTGCGAAAAGGCTACATGTATCGCACAGAACAATTGAAAAACATTTAAAATGTCTTGGGCTAGTTAAGAAGCTTGATATTTGGGTACCTCACGTATTGAAAGAAATTCATTTAACACAAAGAATCAACTTTTGCGATATGCACCTTAGACGAAATGAAACCGACCCTTTCTTAAAAAGAATCATCACTGGTGATGAAAAATTGGTCCTGTACAGTAACATAGTTCGAAAACGATCCTGGAGCAAACACGATAAACCAGCCCAAACCACATCGAAAGCTGAATTGCATCCAAAAAGGATCATGCTGTCAGTTTGGTGGGATTACAAAGGTATTGTGTTTTTTGAGCTGCTTCCAAGGAACCAAACGATCCATTCTGATGTTTACTGTCAACAATTAATACAACTGGATGAAGCAATCAAAGAAAAAACGGCCAGAATTGTCAAATCGGAAAGGTGTAGTTTTCCACCAAGATAATGCAAGGCCTCACACATCTTTGGCAACTCGTGGTAAACTATTGGAGCTTGGCTGGGAAGTGATGCCACATCCCCCATACAGCCCTGATCTAGCACCATCTGATTACCATTTATTTCGAAGTTTGCAGAATTCTTTGAATGGTAAAACTTTCACAAATGACGATGACCTTCACTCGCACCTAGTTCAGTTTTTTGCTGATAAGGACCAGAAATTTTATGAGTGCGGAATTATGCAGCTGAAAGAAAGATGGCAAAAAGTTATTGACCAAATGGAAAATATATAATTGATTAAAAACTATTCTTTGTTTTAAAAAAAAGTGTTTTATTTTATACTACAAAACCGAAAGTACTTAGTTGCCAACCCAATATATAGATATGCTTGGTACGATGTGTTCGTTAAGCCTTTTGATGATTAAGGAAAACCGTTTTGTACAACTTGTAGAGAATAAATGGAAAACAATGAAAAAGTCATTGAATTAAGCGATATAGAAAAGTCATTCAATAGAGTCCTTGAACGTGGAAACAGTGGCATTTCTGCTCATAGAAAGTATTTTTAATAAATTAAGTGGTTTCTGGTAAGATTCGATAACTATTTTGGTCTTCTTTAAAGGTAATTCATGTCGAGATTTGGAGAGAACACCCTCTTGATCCTATAAATCCATTTTAACACGTTATCTTATCATATGACTTTGATTATATTTGTTGAAAGGTTAAAAGGAATCATTCCAATGTTAATAACACCCTGTCTACTTCACTATTCATATACTATTCATTATTCATTTGATTATGTTGTCTCTCTCTTTAATTAAATATTTATTTCTAATTTACTTCCCAAAAAATTACATATAATAATCTAAGTAAGTCGATTAATTTCTTTCTAGCAAAATTTATCTCATATTTTCTTCCGGTTCTCTTTTTTTTTCGTAATCAACTCGTTATCTCCTTCATTTGTCTCCGACGACATTTTTCAAATTAAGGGGGCTCCTCAATTTATCCAAGTCCATCCCTCGGAATTCAATTCTAAAGTGTGGGGGGGATCCGTCGTTATAAATTGTCCATTCACCGAAAAAAACAGCGCCCGCCGAAGCATAAGTAGCTGTAAGAAGAATAAGAAGAAGTAAGACATAGAAAGAGACAATTACAGTTGATAAATGATTTCCACTGAGGAATCTCGTGGGGGGGTTGACCGACCAACCGTTCGAAAAAGAACCTGGAATGGGGAAATGGAGCTGCTCGGCACACTAAAAGGAAAAGGAGAACGATTCGGTCTGGGCGAACGTCAAGAAATAAAAAGGCCACGAATAATTTTTGTGTCATTTTATCTGCTCCAGCCAGCATTTTATAAAATAGCCTTTGCTCTTAATGTCTTCCGCCCGGCCTTTCCCGCTTCGCCTTCCTTTTCTTTAACGAGAAATGGTCCCCCGTTGGCCTCGAAAGATTCACCATCCCCAGTCCGCCGACTCTCTTCTTTTACAAGTACAACGAACCTCTGCCGATTCCCCCTTGGCGGTATCATCTTGTATCCATTTAGTTTTTTAATTAGTCCCACTTTTTGATCGTTCGAGAAATGAAAGTTTCCTTTCTTTCTTTTTAATTTTATTTTTACTTCTAGGAAAAGTTGATTATTTTTCTTTCCGCTTCTCCAGAGAATTTATAATAAAAGGAAACTGGTTTTATAAAAACAGATTTTTAATCATTAATAAGTTGGAGTATATCTTGAGAAGTTGCTACGCAACATTAAACAATGTTAATTTTTAAAAATTATTATAACAACTTCTCAAGATATTCTCCAAGTTATTGATGATTAATCTGTTTTTACAGAAATAATATTCTCGTATAATGTGTTAATTATTCAATTTTTACAGTTTTTACAATTTGTGTTATTGTTTAATTATGTATTGGGTTGGCAACTAAGTACTTTCGGTTTTGTAGTATAAAATAAAACACTTTTTTTTTAAAACAAAGAATAGTTTTTAATCAATTATATATTTTCCATTTGGTCAATAACCTTTTGCCATCTTTCTTTCAGCTGCATGATTCCGCACTCATAAAATTTCTGGTCCTTATCAGCAAAAAAGTGAACCAGGTGCGAGTGAAGGCCATCGTCATTTGTGAAAGTTTTACCATTCAAAGAATTCTGCAAACTTCGAAATAATTGGTAATCAGATGGTGCTAGATCAGGGCTGTATGGGGGATGTGGCATCACTTCCCAGCCAAGCTCCAACAGTTTCCCACGAGTTGCCAAAGATGTGTGAGGCCTTGCATTATCTTGGTGGAAAACTACACCTTTCCGATTTGACAATTCTGACCGTTTTTCTTTGATTGCTTCATCCAGTTTTATTAATTGTTGACAGTAAACATCAGAATTGATCGTTTGGTTCCTTGGAAGCAGCTCAAAAAACACAACACCTTTGTAATCCCACCAAACTGACAGCATGATCTTTTTTGGATGCAATTCAGCTTTCGATGTGGTTTGAGCTGGTTTATCGTGTTTGCTCCATGATCGTTTTCGAACCATGTTACTGTACAGGACCCATTTTTCATCACCAGTGATGATTCTTTTTAAGAAAGGGTCGGTTTCATTTCGTCTAAGGTGCTTATCGCAAAAGTTGATTCTTTGTGTTAAATGAATTTCTTTCAATTCGTGAGGTACCCAAATATCAAGCTTCTTAACTAGCCCAAGACATTTTAAATGTTTTTCAATTATTGTGTGCGATATATGTAGCCTCCCCGCAACCTCTCGAGCGGTTATATGACGATCCTCTTCAAGTATGACTTTGATTTGGTCATCATCAACTTCAGTAGGCCGACCAGAACGTTGCTCATCTTTGAGGGAAAAATCTCCAGAACGGAATTTTTTATACCAATTCTGACGCGTGCGCTCTGTTAAGCAATTAGCATTATAAACTTCACATATCTTTTTGTGAGCCGCAGCAGCTTTCTTTCCTTTACGGAAATAAAATAGTAAAATATATCGAAAATGTTCGTTTCTGCACTCTATTTAAAATTAACCCACAACTAATAGCTTTAATAAAAATCACGCACTACTTGCTTCTGAAGTTACGTCAATGTGACTGGTATCACGCGACAAACGGTAAAGTACAGCACTAACATACGTTATACAAAAAACAAAGCAACGCTCTCTGTCAGTAAAAACCGAAAGTACTTAGTTTGATACCCAATATTTTAGAAATCTCTTCTATACCCGCTCAGTAGGAAGCCCCTTGTAAATATAATACGACCTCTACTCAACTGATACATACTCCAACTTAGTTCGGACGTTTACATTTTTTATAACGTGTTTATAATTTGCATATTACTAAAGTTTCCTAACAAACAAACCCAAGTATCTTTGAGACAGAAGAATATGAAGAGTTCTACCAAATCAAGTATTTGCAACATTCTAGAAATTTGCTGAGATTCCACAGAATAGTCGATCGCCGTTACACTGACGCAACACATATAAAAGAGAACTGAACATTTATCAACTTTAAGTGGAGTTTATTTAATGAATACGACTCATTTTTAAGTCATCCACATCCTAGTCACCCACATCTAGGACTCTAAAACAAATCATTCATATAAACATTCAAAAGTATAGGTCCAAGGTTGGATCGATGCGGCACCCCGGATGTAGAGAAAATATAACCAGCAGAGAATCCGTTGTAAAAGTCATAGTTTGTTCTGCCAGTCAAATATGATTTTATCAATCTCAACAATAACGGAAAAAAAATCTTATAGCTTTGAGTATCGCAAGGTTAACTGTGTCAAAAGTCTTAGTGGAGTCCGTGTAAAAAACGTTTACCTACGTCCTTGTGCTTTCTCTCGTCCAATGCTTCACTGATATACTGCGCAATACTCACCAGTTTGGAAATCGTGGACCTCCCTGCACTGAAGCCATATTGATCAATTGATAAAAAAGATTTTATTGTGCATTAGATTCTTTTACAGAAAATGTGCTCAAGTATTTTGGCAAAATTAGAGCATATATTAATTAATTTATAATAGATATTAGGATTTTCCAAAGATTTGCAAAATTGTCGACTCCACTTTTTAAAAAAATGCTTGGTGAAGATATCGCGAAGCAGTTCGATAGCTTCCCCAGAATTAAGATTCTTATCATTCAAACTATTTTGCAAAGAGCGGAACATATATACATCGAAACACATCATATCTGGAGAATAGGATAGATATGTGTATGTTTAAATATAAACGATTTTCCATCTTGGAGTGTTGCAAAACTGTATACCTAAAATACAAATGATCGTTCATCTATTTTCATCGTAAACTTGATAGAAGTTTACAAGTGAACTTTGTAGAAACAGAAAAATTAGCAACTATCATCGAAGAAACAAAGTCCAACGTTAAGGACGGTTATGTACAACATCTGGAAGAGCTACAAAAATCCGTCACGGTCAATGGAGTACAAAGAATAGCAACTGAGTGAAGCAATCTGACAGAAGATCCTCAAGAAGTTGTCAGTATGGATAGAGAAATGTCGATGGAAACTAGTACAATATGTCGAAACTTGCAAGAAAAGTCTAGTGCTCACATTAAACGTACCAAAGTGTGCCAATACTAGTCCACAGTTCAGATTTTCTGTGTTAGGACACTAAATGGAAGGCGTGGACCGATTTGCAACTGCCAGCTTCTCAGACTACCTTTAAACTCTTTAAGCAACCTTGTTATAGCCATCCCAATCACGAGGAAATTGTCGTCCACAGATTTTTCCAGACGAAGATTAAATGTTATCGTCTTTGTTCCTTCAGTTCATTCATGGGAACTTTTTGGAGACGCTATAAAGAATTGACAATTTTAGCACTCAAATCTCAAATAAATAATTTAACGAAATTACTTTGAAAATTGAAGCGAGGTTATTTGAATTTTTTTTTACTTTTTAACAAATTCATTTGTAATGAATTATTCTAAATATGTATACGAGATGTATGCCAAAATGTATTGATTTCTCAGACTACTCTTCCTTTTTTATCACCCGGAAAACCACTTAAATGCGTTTCGTCTCTGCCAAATAAATGCACTACATTTCGGTTTCTGCAAAACGAAAACAAAACCGACACGATTCTACAAGCGATAAAGACGAAAACTTTAATTTTTCATTTTAATTCATTTTGGCTCGCCGTCTGTATTGTTCCTTTCTTCCTTTTAAGTTTTTCCATCATCGCCAGTCCACCCCGAAAGCTCTTTTCCCCCTGGTCCTCCAGCGGACAACCCTCGCCACTTATTCTTTTCCGAATCGACCATCTTTCCTTCCCCTTCCCCCCTACTTTTCTCTTTTATCTTTTGCACTCCGCCGACCGAAAAAGAACGTCAGGACACAATGAAAAACGATTTTAATCCAGCGAATTTTATCTCTTCGCTTTTATTTTCTGCGATCTTTGCTTGGTTCCTTTTTCGATTCTTTTTCTATGGTTCTTTCTATACCTAGTCCTGTCATAAATACTGATATAAAGGTTTTTAAGTACAAAAAGAAAACTGCAAGTTGGATTTAAATTATTTTTTTATAGTTTATTTTGGCAATAGTAAGCTACAAAGTACAATGCAAATTACTCGAAATGGCCGCCATTTGCCTTAATACAACGCCGAAGTCTGCAGGGCCACTCATCAATCGCTGTACGGACGATATCCATGGGCAAATTGTCGACTGCTTCTGTTAACACTTGCTTCAATTATTCCAGGTTGCGATGGGTTCTTCTACAGACCATGCCCTCTAATATTGACCACAGTTTGTAGTCGAGCGGATTTAGGTCTGGGCTTGCTGACGGCCAATAGTCAGTACTAATAAACTCAGGTACATGATTTTCAAGCCATTGCTGAGTTGTTTTGGCCTTGTGAGCGGGCGCAGAGTCTTGTTGGAATATCCGTGGTTGGTTTTGGAACATGGTGTAGTTCAGGAGCTCCACTACATTGCTTAAAATGTCTCGTTGATAGTTTTTGGCCGCTGTTTTAACACCTTTTTCACAAAAATGCAAGGAAGTGACACCGTCATAGGATACTCCCCACCAAACCATCACTGAAGCAGGAAAATGACCTCGCTGAATCCTTGGCACCACTTCACTGGCTTACTTGGAGGACCGTGCATACACCCTATCATTCTGCTTGTTAAAAGTTTCTTCCACGGTAAAAATTTTTTCATCAGAAAACAGAATTTTTTTGTAACGCTCTTTGCCGTACAACGACATCAGGTTTCTGTATTTTTCCTTCCTATTCTTTTTTAATTCAACGTTAAGGCGCTGTCCTGTTTGTCGTTTGAAAGCTCCAAGTCCTAGGTCTTGTTTAATGATACGGCTCATGGTTCTCGGAGCAATACCCATTTCACGAGCCAGATTTTCTTTTTGCGGACAGGATGTCGATTTATGCGGGACCTCACAGCATTGATGGCCTGTGGTGTACGAACTATGCGAGGCCTGCCAGATCTTTTACGGTCGATTACATTTCCAGTATCAATGAATAACTTAACAGTACGATACACAAACACACGCGTAATATTTAACGGTTTCAATAAATCAAAAATACGGGCTCTTTCTATTCCACACTTATGAAGTGCAATAACCGCAATACGGCTCGCTTTATCCGACCATTCCATAATGACGACTCACGCTATACTGAAATTGTTCGGCACTTTTGTAAAGCATATATCAAATGTCAGAACTGCCAACATAAAATTTTTGTGCTTTCAAGTTATCATCTGCAAAAAGATGCGTTTACACTTGTACCAATACTTATGGCAGGACTATATATATATATATATATATATATATATATATATATACGTCGCTTCAAAATTCAAATATAAAATGTTACTATTACTATATCATCATGATTAGAGTAGGCCGTGAATATTACAAGGGCAGGTTAGTAATTATTAATACGCGTAAACAGTAAAACGAAACTTTTTGATAAAATATATTGTAACCAAGATCCTAAGAAGCTGGCTTCGGAGTTGATGAAACGTAAAGGAATCATAGAAACGCGAATTTTTCAAATTTTTCCAGTTTAATTTTTTTCCGGTTGTTTCCGTATTATAGTCCATTCTTGAACTAGAAAGAGTAAATGAAAAAACCATATTTACACTGTAAAAGGTACCAGACAAATCACTACATTTTGAATATTTTCTATACACGCAATAAAAGTTGTTTCACTTCTATCATTTTATATGTATTTTTTTGAATGCAACTTAATTTTTTATTATTTATTTTTTTCCGTATCATTTCTATTTAGTTCACAATGGTAGGGTGGAAACCGTAATACAATTTTATTGTTCTGTTTTGTTATTTCATCAATTACATATACATTGCATTGCTTTTTTTTCATTTTTATTGAATTCAGGAGTTCAGATTAAATTATATCTTACTTATTTAATCGTTATTTAATCTGCTCAGCTTGCAGTCACTCCTGTGTATCTTTTCATGGGATACTCTTGTTGACATTTTTTCCAGAATACGGTTATGATCTGATATATTATCCATGACGATACCAGCATTGTTGGGTAATTTTGGTGATAAATTATCAATCCATTTCTCAAATAACACTGCGTTCATCTCATCATGATAATCTCCAGTATTCTTGCCTTCAAAAATCTAACCTTGCATCAACAAAATCATGTTCGGATTCAAGTTGTAAAAGAATAAGACTCTTGCCCTTGCCTGATGAGGGCGCAGTAGTTGTGCCAGTCCATACTCCTTTATGGTCCGATATACGGTTTTCCAGTTCCTGAAAGCAGAAAATTATATTCGTTGCAATATCATCTTCCGAAACTTACCCATGGTCGAATTTTAGAAATAATAATTTTAAGATCGGAAGATTTTAAGACCAAGGTCACCAGACTTAGCCCCTAATGCCCATTTTTATGGGGTTACATAAAATCCAAGTTGTATGGGCATCAAGACGAAAGGGCTAATAATTTGGAAGACTTACGGGTTAATATCGAACACCAATTCCAAATTATTAATCCTCTTGTACTGGCCAATGTTCGAAATGAATTTTATAATAGATTGGGGTACTGTTTAGCGCAAGCAGGAGGGACATTTGAGAATTTAATTAATTGAATTTATTTTCTGTATTTAAAAAGTATTTTATAAGTTTTGGCAAGTTATATTTATTTTCTGTTTAAAGAGTATTTTTTAAGTTCCGAGAAGTTATTTTATTTTTGAGCTTCCTTAAGAGTTTTTTTTATTTTTAAACGTTTTATTAGAAAACCTCTTTTAGTTCAATGCGAAACTTATTGTAAAAATACCTAATTGTACAGTTAAAAGTAATTATAATTTATTAATTTTTGGACGTAAACAATTTGGACAGTCAGTGTTAGACCTTCCGCCAAGTACCACGAACAACAACTTAATCTGTAATCTGTAGTCAGTCGTTGTGATTCGACTGACTCGCGCCCCACCACTTTACATTCTGATCGGCATTCGGTATCTAGACCCGAGTATAATATGATACGGTGTTTGTAGTATTTTAATATGAAAGCACGGTATAAAGGTGTTTATAAGAGATGATTTTTGAAGCCATACAATCTTAAAAACTCTGTGGGATGTGTGATTTTATCTGTGAATTACACATTACCACAAAAACTTCTTAATATATCTTAAGTTTTTAGCTGCATATTTACTATAAACCATTTCTTTATTTTTACATTAATCTCTGTTAATATAAATGCTTACTTTGTGATAGAGAAAAGAAATAAATCAATACAAAAAATTATCCTTAAAATATTACTCACATAAAGTGTCGTGTATCTTAATTTTTTTTTCTCTGCTATTTCTTAAAAGGGGGGGGGGGGACCGGAGTAAGTACTCTCGGTGAAAATAAAATAGGGGCGGCAACACGTCGAACTGGCGGATCTTTTGTAAACTTTTAATTAGGAAAACTCAATCTGGAACACTTGAGGAGGTAGGGTTGAATTCAGAAAGCCATTGAGGAACAGAGGCCCTAGCAAAAAGTTCCCGGCTCGTAATTAAAATATTGGAAAAATCCAGAGACCGGTACATCGTTTGAGAAAAGAACCCCCAATATTATATTAAAAATATATACATAAATACCGGGTAAAGAAGAAAGGTGAAATTAAGGAAATTTATACAGCGAATCGATACTGAAAATTTATTAATACATCCTTGGTAGCGTTCGGAGTAATTTTGAGAGACTTTAAATTGAAAATTGAAATGGAATTTAATTCTTCTTTTACAAGAATCGTTCACACTTTTATAAAGGTTGAAAATTAATTTTAAAAATAATAGTAAATCACTAGTTATTATTTCACTCGCGTTCATGGCACAATTTAACATCTTTGGCTGCCAGCATTCACTAAAACGAGAAGAAAAATCATGTCTACATCTCTCTTTCACTGGATAGCAGGTTATTAAATTTGATCTCGAGATCACCGCCGTGACATATCGGTAATTTACCAATGAGGTATCATCTGACTTACCATAAACTAATTAAATTATTTTTTTACCTTTTCTTTACTTCTTTTCAACTGCAAAATTACTGCAACTTTGGCCACAAGGCAGTACAGTTTTAAGTCTCTTAACACGTAATAAATCATATGGAAACAGATCAAATTGTTATAACTCGCAGTCAAGTTTCGATGCTAATACATGTAATTATATATAAATATTTAATTTTAGCATTTTACATTGGAAAATTAGTTCGAATTAATATTTTATGCTACTCTATCGTTGATTACAACCTCAGAAATTAATTAAAAATTTCTGTACTAGAGCAGAACTGGAATCTGTATCTCTTGCTTGCTAGACGACTACCTTTCCAATTAGACTACCAGGCAGTATAATTATATAATCATTTATATATAATTATTAGCAGCAGCTTGAGTTCTTCGAATTAGATTTTCAAAAATTGGAAGATTAGAATTATTCGCGATAACGTACTTAGTGGAGAAAGCAAAATAAGCGGCACACCAAAGATATACGGTTAATAGTAGATAAATAAACAAAGTAAATAGTAAATTACTTATTCTCTTTAAGCAGCTTCCAATGTTGTTACAAAATGGATAAGATCGGTTAAATATTTGCAGCATCAAGTTCGTTTATGCAATTGTTTCAGCAAATCGTATCTGTGGTGATGAAAAAATATTCTTATATGCGGAAAACGGTAGTTTGGCATAGAGAGGAAGAGACAAAATAAAACGGAAACAGAAACGTGACGTTTATTGTAATGTAATTGTAAAAATACGAAGCAAAAACCGGAACAAATCTTGCCTAAAGTAATTTGCACTTTTCACAGATGAGGGACAACCCAAAAGAAAAGCTTTCCTCATGTCATCAGTTTTCTTCTTACACATTGTTTCTTCGACAGTAGTAGTAGTCTGGTAAACAAACACAATATTCGAATTTGGAGTCTACAGAACCCACATGCAGCCATTGAACATGTACGAGATTCACCTAAAATTAATGTGTTTTGTGCGATATCCCCATCATCTGTTTACGACCCATTCTTCTTTGATGGAAACACGGTTAACGGTCAGCAGTATCCCGCTACGTTACGAAACTGGTTGCTTCCGAGGCTGCACGAAGACAACTTCATTTTTCAACAAGACGGGGCATCCCCTCTCTGGAGTCGCCAAGTGCGTGAATATCTGAATGAAACTCTACCGAACCGTTGGATTGGTCGTCAAGGAGCTGGCGACTTACCATGTCTCAGCTGGGCTCCACGGTCACCGGATTTGACACCCTGTGACTTTTTCCTGTGGGGTTTCGTTAAAGACAACATTTATGTACCACCACTCCCATAGAACCTGGAAGAGTTGAAGAACCGGATCCGTACTGCCATAACATCGGTGACGAAGGACATGCTTGCCCGAGTATGGGAGGAATTTGAGTGTCGATGTGATATTGTTCGTGTCGATGATGGAGGACATATTGGACATCTGTAATCGGAACTTGAGAAGTTCGTAAATATGTGTGTAAAGTTTCATATTTGTATGTCTTAAAGTTTAATAAATATATGCATTCGAAATACGTATATTCTTTTTGAAGCACCCTGTATTTACATGGGGTATTTGCAGCAAATGATGAATTAATTCTTTTCCATTGTTTTTTGCTTAACTTACTTTTGAATTGAAGAAGTTGGATCGGTTATTTCTTATACAGTGTGTATCAGCCAAATGGAATAAATTTGATAATAATTAAATGGAAGGGTGTTCTCAGTGTCATAACTGTTTGAATTTCGTTAACTGCATTTCAGCAAAATGGTTCATTTAACAGAAATGCACAAAATAACAATTCTGCAGATGATTGGTTATGGAGATAACACACGGACACAAATGGCAGTTGCTCACTTATTTCATGAGAAATTTCCAAATTTGCCGCCTATATCCCAAGGTACAATTAGTAAAATAGAAAAGCAGTTTCGCGAGTTTGAACATGTAAGGCAAATAAAAAAAGCAGCTGCGAATGCAGTAAGTAATGATACCAAACTGAATATTGTGCTTGAGTTTGAAGAAAACCCGCATACTTCTAGTAGACAAGCAGCGTCAATGTTCGATGTTTGCCATTCACCGATTACTCGCACATTAAAAGAAAGTAAAATGCATCCCTATAAAATTATACCAACTCAGGAGCTCATGGACTTTGATAGGAGAACGTATTTTTGTGAACAAATGATGACAATGTTAGATAACAATGTGATCCAATTAGAACATATTTTATTTTCTGATGAGCGTACCTTTACGCTTCACGGTCATGCTAATCGTCAAAATTGCCGCTATTGGTCCAGGGAAAATCCTCACTGGATGAAGGAAGAACATACGCAATACCCTGAGAAGGTTAATGTTTGGGCAGGAATTGTTGGAGATCATATCGTAGGTCCTTTTTTCATTGATGGAAATTTGAATGGCGACAATTATTTAGCATTGCTTCAAAATAATCTCGTGCCAGCTTTGACAAACTTATATCCTGATCTAGCAAACCCACAAGTTCCAGCAAATACGATGTGGTTCCAGCAAGATGGAGCACCACCCCATTACCAAATCAATGTCCGGCAGTACCTCAACCAAATATTCCCGAATCGGTGGATAGGTAGGCGAGGATCGATGGAATGGCTAGCACAATCCTCTGATCTAACGCCATTAGACTTCTTCTTATGGGAATATGTCGAGAGTATAGTATACAAAACTAAACCCCTCGACTTAGCTGACTTAAGAAGACGAATAATAGTTGCGATTAGATCGGTCATACCTGAGATGTTGAGCAACGTTGGAAAAAATTTTTATTTAAGATTAGGATGTTGTCAAGACGTTTGCGGCAAACACTTTGAACATCTCCTACAGTGACATTAATGTTTTTCTTGATATTTTTTACATTATCAAAAATTTTTCAAATTAATCTGAAAACATTTAATATTTCCGAAACAGTGGAAGATAGGTATAGGACATTGTACATGAAATATGTCTAGAATTTTCTAGAGAATCCAAAAATTTAATATTTGATAGGGTGTTGTATTTAAAATAAGAAAGTTGGTATTGACCACTTTTACATGACACACCCTGTATATAAACTTTTTATTTAGAAAAATACGTAACTAAAAATCCCAATCGAAATGTCCGAGCGTTTTTTCGAACACCCTGCCATTTAATTATTATCGAATTTATTCCATTTGGCTGATACACGCTGTATAATTCTTTTTATATTTTTGAAGACATGTTTTACGTTTCTACGAGTATGTAATCTTTATTTATGTATTTTAAGTGGTAGCCGAAGAAATTACAAGAAATTGCAAAACTAAATCGAAATTTTCACAACAAAATGAAAACCAAATAAAAACACCAGCTGAGAAATACAAACAAAACACACATCTGTCAGTTCTTGTTAGTCCTTTCAATTAGTTCTATCCTTTCCTTACAGTTGTCACCGCTTCTTCGCTCTTTCGTCCCAATAAATTTAGAATGAAATTGTGTCCACTCGTTTCAATTTAAGTTTTTAATGAAGAAGGGCTGTTTTATTTCTACCGCTCGTTCGGTGCCGTAAGATGGCGCTATCGCAGCTACTTTCGCACGTAGCAGAAGCGGGCGAACGGACGATGGCGTACGCGGGGGTGTCCCCCGGAAATCTTTTAAAAACTTTTAATAGAAACTCCTGGTTCGTTTCTTCGGTAACCAGAGGCAGCAGCAGAAGCAGTAACCCGTTCGGTCGCTTTTTCAATGAGATGAATTTTAATTTTGTATATAATTGGAATTCGTTATTGCGGTGTTCACCTTTGAAAGAGTTTGAAAAAACGTCGATTGAGGAAAGGAGGAAACGTTTTGTAATTTACTATGTGACGTGTAACGATTATATTTTTTTTAATATTCGTTCGACTTAACTTGATTTTTCGAGCTAACGCTGGATATGTTTCAATAATCAAAATATACTGGCTTCATCGCAATTAATAAAAGGTGCAAATAACGAAGTACTAACGATGACGCGTTTCATTTATCGAGAACTCATCAGGTAGACTGCACTTTGTCAACTGTATACAGCGGGTAAAAGGAAAACTGCAATAAAGCTTTGTTTATTTAATTTTTTCAAAGTAATTTCCTCTACACTCAATACACCTCTCCATCCTCCGAAACCAATCTTTAAACCAGTTTCACTAGGGAGTAAAGCACACTCGTTGTGCCAAGCCCACAGAAGGTCTTTATCACTGGAAAGCCGCCTTCCTCCTAGCTTCATTTTCACATGCGGGAACAGCGCAAAGCCGCAGGGAGCAAGATCTGGACTGTAGACAGGGTGTTCGAGAAGTTCAAATCCTGTCGTGGTCAAATATTTGGTGCAGGATTTGGCGCGGTGAGCTGGAGCATTATCGTGATGGAGTAATCAGGTGTCTATTCTTGACTTTGGCCGCAGGTTCTTCGTAGATTCAATGACTTTAGACAGGCACTGTTCAGTATACCACTTAGCTGTGACTGTCTTCTGTGTGTCCACGCGTTCAACAATTCCACTCGATTTGAAAAATACAGCTATCATTTTCTTCTTTACAGATCGCGATTTTCTGACAATTACGAGTGTGTTCTCATCATCAAAGACCCAAACTTTGTTTTGAGCTTTGGTCGGAACATCGTAATGGTACAGTCAAGTCTCGTCACCTGTCACGATGTTGTTCACATACCAAGATTGTCCCTTATTAAACTTTTTTTAGCATCTCCCGACACCAAGCCGCACGTCGTGCCATCTGCTCATCAGTCAGTCGACGCGGCACCCAGATAGAACAAAGTTTCTTCACGTGCAAACGACCATGCAGAATCGAACGGATTGCTGGTACATTTAGGCTTGAAGTACCCTCTATCTGTTGGTAGGTCACTCGCCTGTCCTTGCCAAGCATTTTCCTCAGAGTAGTAACATTTTCCTCCATAACTGACGTTCGTGACCTTCCCGACCTCTCAGGATCCTCCACAGTTAAATTTCCCCTTTGGAAATCTCTATACCACCTGAATATCGTTGTGCGATGTGGACACACATCGCCTAGTGCAAAAGTCATTTCTTCGAAGCACTGGTCTATGTTTAAACCACGCACTAAATTATAACGCAAAACTGCTCTTACCTCATTTCGTGACCACGATGCCTCCGCAAGCACTTTACACTCTCACTGCTAATGAATAACTAAACCCATCGACATGACGCGACGGCGACTATACACGTATGAACATGTCTCAACATTCATTGTTGCATAATATTGCAAAACTTTCCTAGTACCCTTTGTATTTAAACGGCGCGAGTTTAACTCTATAACGATGTTTTTTCTTAGGTTGGTCATACTGTCTTTAATACCTGTACACAATCTCATATCATTATTCTCTTTAGTAAGTAAACAAATAACCGTTTCTCGCTAAAGGTGTTTCACTTACGAAAAAAGAGTTTTTTTTTCAATTTTCATTTCGGCATACGTCAAAAACAAAGCACTTAAATGGTACAAAGCGGAGAAGGTGTTTAAAACCAAGAACGGTCGAGATTGCCTTCAAAAACGATATCTGCGGAATAAAAGATCGCATGCCCAAACTTCGGCTGTTGACCAGTAAAGCCCTTATTGATAATGCTGGAATTTCATGTAGACAGACCCAAACAATTCTAAAAAAACCATTTGGTTGTCAAAGTCGCTTAAGTTGTTACGAAAGTGAACGACGTTTTAACCCCCATCCATAAATGATTACCGACTACCTATCTCTATCATTACACACGTCTTCAAAACAACTTAGAATAAACTTTATTTGTTATAATACAAAATGAAATTTTCCATTCCAAAGATTAAAAAGAAGATTAGATTCAATAATTTCTTCACATTAAGGTAGGAGGTTAGAATATTTGCAACAAACACTAAAAATCAACTACTTCCATGGGCAAGGACGCCTCACATCATAAATCTAAGAGTTTGGTGAAAAGATCTTTCAAAAGAAAGCTTTCGCCTGATCACGTAACGACAATAATACATCCAGAAACTAAATTTAGATTCGTCGCTGAAGAATATCAAATATCATTCAATATTCCATTGGAGGCTTTGCTTGTACCAGATTTAGAAGGCTAAAAATATAAACAGCTCTCTTCAAAGAAGTTTAGCTCGAACTTCGCTTGTTAGATATCGACTATTCTTTATTATGGGAGTAAGAAAAAAAGTTAAAGTTCAACAATTTCTTCTGAGTAACGCCAAGTAGTCAGTATAGTTACGATGAGTACTACAGAGGGTCTACTCCATGGACAATGGCAATGGACAGCATAGCTTAAGCAGTTTACCCAATAGACTTTGGACATAGAGTTTCTGCCCAATGATCTGATATCCATTGTATTACCAAACCGAATCCTAGATTGGTTTCTGTGGATAATATTACACCATCCTTGATATCAGTTAGAAAATGGTGTCTTTGGTGTTTACCAAAATCCAAGATAACTTGTTTCTGTTCCAAAGTACAATTTGTGAACTATTAAGACACTTGAAATTGTATTGTATGGTGGCTTAATTGGTAAAGCAGTTATCTAGAAAACGGCAGATGCAGATTCGAGTCCTGTTCTAATACAGAAATTTTTAATTTACTTCTGTAATTAGTAACAACGCTGGTACAGCAAAAGTGTATTAATTTCTAAGATGCCTTATGTTGCACTGTTTGAAATATTATCAGGCAGTTCCCATCTCTAAACATTAACAAATTAAATCTACAAGTGAAAACCAATTTCTTAAAGTCGATATTTTTAAATGACGATTTTGAAAACTAATTGCTTTTCTTTGAGCGTCATTATCTGTTTCCCCCTACTTCTGAACATTCCCAAACTACACTTGGCATGAACATTTGAGAACAATTCAAATACTAATATGACTCTACTTACGACGCGTTTCGAATATATCAACCCTCATCAGGTAAACCTATTAAATAACTTTTTCTCTGTGAGTAATTCGTGTCGTTTGGGATACAGTAAATAATGATTAAATAATACCTCTCTCTGTCGTTCAAACGTGCGATTGACAAAAGAACGACGACCCTGTTCGTACCGCCAATAGTACTGCTATGCTGTCTGAGTGTGAACTTGGCATACGCAATATGTTAAACGTCTGGTAATAATTCAAATGTCGTCACTTAACATTTTACAACTTTAAATTTCAATCTGCATAAAATTGATTTTTTTAGACCAATAGTTCGACGTTTTTGAAATACACTCAAATGATAATTATCACATTCTTAAAATGTAGTCATAACAAAGCAATTTAAGAAAAAATTAGCACATAATACAAGTGTTAATTGTAGCAAAGAATCGTTCAAGGTTAGATAATAATAATCTTAGCCGTTTGAGTAATAATTTTAATCATTCGAGTAAAGACATTTGCAAAATATCAAGAGATATACTAGTGTGTAATTTTAATCAATAATTGTGTTTCGACGGTCGAATATTTCTTCCGAAAAAAGGCGCGGAAATGTCCACCCATTTACGAAGCCGGTTGATGTTAATCACAAATATTTTTTTATTAAAATAGAACTGCTCCAAATGAGTTTAAACAATTTAAAGATTGTTTGAGTCATTAATAAAAGATTAATCATTCTTTTTTTGCTTTAGATACATTACTAACACGTAATATCCTGCTTTTTAGCGTCCCAAATGTTTAAAGTAGGGGCAAATTTAGAAACTTTCACGAAAGTCATATTTAAATGCCCTAGTTAACGCGCATAATAATCAGAATATGTTTTCTATTCATTCCTGCCTTTGATCATGTCTCTTAGCAAAATGAAAACAATTCTATAGCACAGCAGTAAGCCTGTAGAAACGAGTACGCACTTATTGGCAGTAATGATATATTTCGAAAGCTGTCGGATATCCTCGAAGTCGAGGTTCATATGCGTATGATATGTGTATGAATGCCGGATTAGATTGATGATGGTGAATCGACGAGTGTCAATAGATTTTCGACTTTATAACACACTAGTACTATTATTAAATGTATTGCTTGCAATTTCAACATTTTATCTTACAATATTTTTGTATGTAAAAGACATGTTAATAGCAAACAACACCGGTTCAATGCGCAACGTGATGTGCCATATTATAAATTTCTATACGACTTTATTTTTATGTTAAGTGTATGCAACATTCCACAAAATATTGTAAACAATGAAGAATTTCCAAACTTTTGTGGCAAATACATTCCGGAATGTAGACTGCCAACAAGAGGTCAGATACAATATAATTCCTCTCGGGTGAAAAACACGATTACGAATCAAATAAAAGCAGAATTAAAAGATCCAAAAATATGGCTGACGGTAGATGAAACAAAGGAGGCAAGAAAGAATGTTATTTTAAATGTGTTAGTGCGCACTTTAAACAACGGTGAGATTTCTTTTACGTAGTAGAATATTACAGAAGACAAACGCGGAAAGGATAGTAGAAACTATAAAAAATACCTTTGGGAAGTTCAATATATCGGTAACCCAACTTGTAATGATGGTTACAGATAGAGGTTCGAATATGGTTAAAGCTGGAAAGTTACTAAAACAATCTAATCCTCATTTGCTTCATATAATGTGTTTGCTTCATGCATGTCATCTTATAGCTGAATTTATTAGAAGCAGTTATCCAAAAATTTATAGTTTTTACCATACGAGTTTTTATTAAATCACCAAAACGCATTCGTGAGTTTCAACAGGCTTGTCCGGATATTCCTCAGCCACCACAGCCGGTATTGACGAGATGGGGAACGTGGCTTAAAGCTGTTTTATATTATGAGAAATTTTTGCACATTATTAAACCTCGTATCTTAAATTTAAATCTGCAAGATGCTCAAGCAATTTCAGTAAGTGACCGGCTGGTTTCAGATACCGAAATCCATACTCAAATAGAGCAAATTTCCGAAAATTATTCAATTCTTTTAGATACCATTTCCAAATTAAAGAACACCAAGCTGTCATTACATGAAGCGCTAAATATTGTATATTACCTCAAAGCCTCGCTAGGAAATCTTAACAGATAGTATAGGAAGATTAACAACCGATAAATTGTGTGCGGTTATAAACAAGAATTCCAATTTTCAAACTATAGTGCGTATAGACAAGAGTTTAACTGAAAACCAAGAGTGCGAATATGATGCGAACATCCTTTTTAAATTCGCGAACATCACATCATTAGACGCAGAACGCTCCTTTTCCAAATACACCAACATATTTTCATCTCATCGTAGGAGTATGACTGGGTCAGCAATAGAAGGCATACTAATGACACAACGCTACAGAGAATTTTTACGTCACACCACATCAACAACACAAAAAAGAAACTAAAATAGTAACTAATTACATTTATTATTTATACTATTGATAGCAACTGAGCCGTACGCTACTGCGAAAGCACTCGCTTCTGTAGTCATAATCATGTCTCGTAGAAAAAAAAACAATTCCATAGCACAGCAGATGCAATTGTCCTATCCACAATGACCTAACGCAACATAAGTACATGGTCCCGAAAAATTTGCATACCGGCCTGACCAGTCTTAAAAATGATTGTGTCCTCAACGTCCTAACACACAAGGGGTTAGTTATATTATAATTACTGACCCCGGTGGAAGGTAAGAATTGACCCCTTGACTATTTTCACTACCTACATGGCAATATCCCGTTGATATTTTCATCTTTCACGTCTGCATTAGGTAGTCAGTGAATAACAAATCTGCACGCGGAACGCATTCAATAAGATTCTTTAAAATGCACTTGGTAATTCCCGAAACTCGGTAGTTTTTTTCGTTAAAAATTATGCAGAGTATGGGAAATAAAGTTTTCGATTGTACAAATGTGTTCGTTTGGACGTGATTTGCGTTTAATATTTGGGAATTGCTTTTATGGTGATTTAATAGTGCGTCATTAAAATGCATGATTTAAATGCTTAATACATACTGTGTCGTCTGATAGAAAGTGTTCTGGCTTTGAATTGTAAGTAGAAATACATTTTTATCATACTTTATAATCGTAGTTTCTTTATATATACTATGACTGTAGAGTAACGCGAGATATTCAAGAATTTTATATAGAAACAATCTAATTTGTAATACGCGTTATAAAAAATTTCTCCAAAAATGTCACGTCAAGTTATTAGAATATTCAGAACAATCTAGTGCATACTTATGTTATGTATGTAACTAAAGCCTGACAAATTCTAACTTAATGCAATAAGAGATTAATGATATGGTCTTGTCGAAAAGTTGGTGTAATTATTTTCATTTTCTATCCTCCTCTGTCGATTTCTCCAGCCGAGTTAGACTAAGACGTTGAACCAATTCATCCGATACTTAGGTTTTTCCCATTTATAAAATATTAGATTCCAATGTGTAATGGAGAAAGACCAATGACACATTATTCCCTTCGATTACTTAAGTGCCTGCACCCTACTCCAACTTCATCTTTCAATTATTATTTAAAAAACAGTCATTACGTGTTTTAATTAAATAATAAAAAGCATTATTAAACGTTGAATTTGATGGAACCTGTGGTTGATTAACTTAATCACTAAGGTTGATATATAACACCTTTCTACATTAACTTTCGTAATTCTGTGTACGCATTTCGACAACTAAGTTGTCATCATCAGCAGATAATTGCGAAGTGTCGCACCTGGTAAACCACGGCGAAAAATACTTGTACGAAAACAAACACCATACGCGATCTGTACCGTTGGGAACCAAAATGTACACTGAGTAGTGTACATTTTGGTTATGCATATATCAACCTTAATGACTAAATTATTAAACGTTATTGTATGCGAAGTTTCTTAACACTAACAATAGCTTAAATGAGAATCTATCATCATAATCACATAGTAACTAAGGGAATCTATCTATCGACACAATCATATCGCAATTGCTAAAGGTTCTGCGAATTAATTCTCAGAATCATATTTCACAGTTTAATCTCTTTTAGTTACTATCTATTAACTGCAACCTAACAAGTTAACAATTTGAAAGGTGATTTATGGCTTTGTGCTTTAAAAATCATACAGGTCTTATTTCAATAACTTTTGTACTATATTTGCGTAGAAGATCTTTGTTCATTCTCATCCTCCTAACTTGTTTTTTTTCCATGGAAGATTTGTCAATTAAACCTTCAGAATCTCACGTATACCTTTCTGTCTTTTTGGGATTTTCGGTATATCTTTTCCATACTATACCATGATCAAGAACAATGATGATGCACACGATCAAAGTCTCGCTTAATCGGTTAAAGGTAAATGCAAAAGATTATTTTGTTGGTGTAGGATACGGTTCTGCACGTGATGGTTCCTACGCCAAACCTCAACTGGTAATAAGTTAATTTGTAATTCAATATAGAGTATAAATAAAAGAAATAATAATACACAGTCTATCGCAGAGAAACTTTTTTAAAATAGTAATTCTTAGTAGCGCCATCTATTAAAAAAATGCGTCGGTAAGGTAGATCTTTCGTCAATGTTATGTCAAAATATAATGACATTTGCTTCATTAGAAGCAGAGAAATTGCGCACAAAGTATGAGGCATTGGTCGAAAATTGAATTTTGAACAAAGAGCAAATATCAAGTTCTGCTTTAAACTCACTAAATCGTTTACTGAAACGTTTAATTTAATGAAACAAGTGTATGGTGATACGTGTTTATCACGTACGAGTGTGTATAAGTGGTATAAACGATTTAAAGACGGTCGTGCGGACATAAATGACGACGAACATCACGGTGCCAAAAAAACTGTGGTTACGGAAAGTAACATCAAACTCGAGTGTGAATTTATCAGAAATGAGCCGAAATCATCATTGCGATACGTGGAAATGGAATTAAATATCTCTAAAGATTTAATTCATCGCACACAAGCTAGTTGATGAACAAAAATTGCTTCGACTTCAACACTGTACAGACTTGATTAAAGTCTCAAAAAAGGACGAAAACTTCAGGTGTTGTAACTGGCGATAAGACGTAGTGTTTTCAGTATTATTCAGATACCAGGTGTCAAAGCTCTAAATGGAAGCATCCAAGCGAAGAAAGACCGAAAAAAAACCGTTTGAAGAAGTCGAAAGTGAAATGTTGATTCGTTTTTATGATTCAAAAGACGTAGTGCACAAAGAATTTGTACCAACTAGTCAAACAGTCAATGCTGTATATAATCTTAGTGTTATGAAGTGTCTTTTGGTGCGTATTCGTCGTGTGCGCCCTCAATTTCGTGAAAATGATATCTGGCATTTGTTACATGATAATGCACTATCACATCACTCGACGCTTATCACTGATTTTCTAACTACAAATGGCATTTTAACAATCAGCCATTCACCGTCTTCACCGGATTTGGCCCCCTGTGATTTCTATCTATTCTCCAAACTACATTTGCCGATGAAAGGACAGCGTTATGCAGAATGTCGAAACCATTAAGAAGGCGTCGACAGAGATCTTGAAGGTCATCTCTAAACATATACTTAAAAATTCCTTCGACATGTAATGGACCGTGCAAAACTTTATATTGAAGCCGATGGCGACTACTTTGAATAAAATAAATGAATTTTACCAAAATAATACGCTTTCGTTTTTATTTTAAAAAAGTTCTCTTGTCTCCGAGACAGACTATGTATATTAGTAGTATGTACCGTTTTATGATGAATAATGAATAAAACCGTATAATATTAGCTGCGTACATTCCGAGCTCAAATCCACAAATTAGTGAGTAAAAAGTTCCCAACGCTAGGTTGAGGAAGGGCGAAAGATCTACGTCTAATAATAATCATATTTTTATTTACATTTTGAAATTATACAACATTATGATACAGGTATGTCCAGAAAAAAAAGAAAGAAAATAACAAACGAAAGATAATATTTAAAGCAACATTTCTAATAGAATACAAATATGGGTAAAACTAAAGCATGTATTGGGTTGGCAACTAAGTACTTTCGGTTTTGTAGTATAAAATAAAAATTTTTTTTTTAAACAAAGAATAGTTTTTAATCAATTATATATTTTCCATTTTGCTCAATGACCTTTTGCCATCTTTCTTTCAGCTGCATGATTCCGCGCTCATAAAATTTCTGGTCCTTGTCAGCAAAAAACTGAACTAGGTGCGAGTGAAGGTCATCGTCATTTGTGAAAGTTTTACCATTCAAAGAATTCTGCAAACTTCGAAATAAATGGTAATCAGATGGTGCTAGATTAGGGCTGTATGGGGGATGTGGCATCACTTCCCAGCCAAGCTCCAATAGTTTCCCACGAGTTGCCAAAGATGTGTGAGGCCTTGCATTATCTTGGTGGAAAACTACACCTTTCCGATTTGACAATTTTGGCCGTTTTTCATCCAGTTTTATTAATTGTTGACAGTAAACATCAGAATTGATCGTTTGGTTCCTTGGAAGCAGCTCAAAAAACACAATACCTTTGTAATCCCACCAAACTGACAGCAAGATCGTTTTTGGAGGCAATTCAGCTTTCGATGTGGTTCGAGCTGGTTTATCGTGTTTATTCCATGATCGTTTTCGAACTATGTTACTGTACAGGACCCATTTTTCATCACCAGTGATGATTCTTTTTAAGAAAGGGTCGGTTTCATTTCGTCTAAGGTGAATATCGCAAAAGTTGATTCTTTGTGTTAAATGAATTTCTTTCAATTCGTGAGGTACCCAAATATTAAGTTTTTTAACTAGCCCAAGACATTTTAAATGTTTTTCAATTGTTGAGTGCGATACATGTAGCCTCCCCGCAACATCTCGAACAGTTATATGACGATCCTCTTCAATTATGACTTTGATTTGGTCATCATCAACTTCAGTAGGCCGACCGGAACGTTGCTCATCTTTGAGGGAAAAATCTCCAGAACGGAATTTTTATACCAATTCTGACACGTCACATATCTTTTTGTGAGCCGTAGCAGCTTTCTTTCCTTTACGGAAATAGAAGAGTAAAATATGTCGAAAATGTTCGTTTCTGCACTCCATTTAAAATTAACCCACCACTAATAGCTTTAATAAAAATCACGCACTAATTGCTTCTGAAGTTACGTCAACGTGACTAATATCACGCGACAAACGGTAAAGTACAGCACTAGCATACGTTATACAAAAAATAAAGCAACGCTCTCTATCAGTAAAAACCGAAAGTACTTAGTTGCCAAACCAATAGAAACATTTTTAAAAAATTTTAGAACGTGACTTCTGAAAATATCCATGAAAGCCTATATGTCTATTTAAAAAAAATGTTTAATATACAAATAAATTCATATTAAAATAATTTGATCTTAAAAGCTTCATCTACACGATTATCTATCTTAGGTAATTAAATTTCCAGTATTTCACATTTTTTTAACAGTTTTGCAAGACATAATGGTGATCGTTCTGTAAACTACAATTCCAATTTTTGCCATTCCTCTCAAAGAACAGACAGTTAAATAATATTACGAAATATTTTCATTTCGCGTATAACAAAGCACGAATTTCATAAATAATCTGTGAAGAAATTAAAGTGAAACGTTCCGTGCCGGCATCGGGCGAAAAAAGGACAGAAGATGTTTCATTTCTCCACCAAGAATTTTTCCTTCGATTTTTCTTTTATGCGCTCCTTTCCTGCTCTCTTCCCAACCGAGTCCGTGCATCTCACTTCAAAGCGTTCCTCCAATTTAACATCGCAGCAGCAAAAAGCAATAAAAAATCCGGCCCTTCGGTACCGCCGCCTCACCCCCCTTGGACTCCCTATATTTCATTTCGTTTCGTTCCGTTGTTTTTCTCGTTTAATGAAAGACATTGGAATGGAAATGAAAATGAAAAAAGATGGAAAATAAAAAGACGCTGGAAATGTAAGAAATACGAAAAAAAAAGCGGCCAATAATAAAGAAGTAACATGGCCGACGCCTGAGAAGCAAAGCAATCAACTCTTTCCGATGTAAATTCGCCCCCTTTTTAAACTCCACCACCCACTAAACACCCCCTATTTATATACCCCTATTTTATTCTTTCACCCTACTTTTACAGTTTGCGATGGGGTCGCTTACTTGCAATAAGTGGAAAAAAGAGAAACAACTGGATCCATTGCAGTGTTAGATAGAGAAACACGATCTTAATGTCCGATTGTACAGTTCGGAGAAATTTTCAGTTTTCTTCTGTTATCTGGAGTTCTATTGATTTCTTTGTTTGAATTTTAAAATGGTTCTGTTCCTGCTTTTACCATCTCCCTAGTAGCCCCCCCGAACACCCCTCGATCCCTTTGTCTCATCGTCGTGCCCTGTAACACCGTTTGACGCTTTTAAAGTTTTCCAACTGACTTTGATGTCACTTACAATGAAAGAAAAAAAAGTAATTCAATGTTAAAAATCCTAAAATATTGAAATTCTTTTCCAAATTAATCCTTCTTAGCTTTTGGAATAGACATATTTAATAAAGAAAAGTTTTATCCACTGACCAACAATGTCAAATTCATCACTTATACATAAATGTCTATGTCTATTAATAATACTAACTGGAAATCTACACTCTAGATTCTAGGCAATCATGATTTTTTTTTTCAAACTTAAGACGGGATTATAAACGCTGAATGACACTATTTACGATCAAGTTACGAAGTTTCGACAAGTAAATATATACGAAGTTCAAAGTAAGCTCATGAAACTAGACTTGGGTAATTTACCTCTTATCCAGGTGCGGTTCGTTAATCGGTACATTCAATATTTATAAACATTCAAATATATTGGGTTGGCAACTAAATACTTTCGGTTTTGTAGTATAAAATAAAACACTTTTCTTTAAACAAAGAATAGTTTTTAATCAATTATATATTTTCCATTTTGCTCAATGACCTTTTGCCATCTTTCTTTCAGCTACATGATTCCGCGTTCACAAAATTTCTGGTCCTTATCAGCAAAAAACTGAACCAGGTGCGAGTGAAGGTCATCGTCATTTGTGAAAGTTTTACCATTCAAAGAATTCTGCAAACTTCAAAATAAATGGTAATCAGATGGTGCTAGATCAGATAATGTGCGCTCTGCTAAGCAATTAGCACCATAAACTTCACATATCTTTTTGTGAGCTGCAGCAGCTTTCTTTCCTTTACGGAAATAAAATAGTAAAATATGTCGAAAATGTTCGTTTCTGCACTCCATTTAAAATTAACCCACAACTAATAGCTTTAATAAAAATCACGCACTACTTGCTTCTGAAGTTACGTCAATTTGACTATTATCACGCGACAAACGGTAAAGTACAGCACTAACATACGTTATACAAAAAATAAAGCAACGCTCTCTTTCAGTAAAAACTGAATGTACTTAGTTGCCAACCCAATAGTAATCAAACGTGTTAATTTATTCGTTAAAAATTGTATTCTTTAAAGAGTAGGAATTTAGTGTTGATAATATAACAGAAAATATACAATAACCTATACAATACTTAAATTTCTTCTTCCATCGTTTTAATTAGCTTTAATTAATTAATTAATAAAAAAATGATTAAATTAAAGATCTGTTACCATAATGAAATTTATGACGCGTTTAAAGAATTGAATCTTACGGTTCTTCATAGCTTAATGGCAGAGCAACTACCCGGTAAGCAGTGGACGGAGGTTCGATTCCCGTCCGTTAATTCATTTCTTCGTTCATCCATCAATTTTTGTCTTAGTTGAAACGATGTAATAAACAGGAAATTTTGAGTTGTACTTCACGAAACGATAGTAATTGTGTATATACATGTGTGTATATATGCAATTGCATATGCATTAGATAATGATGAAACCTACTGCGGGTTTGAATTAGATATCTGTTTCCATAATGAAATTTATGTCGCGATCAAAGAATCGAATCTTACGATCCTTAGTAGCTTAATGGTAGAGCATCTGCCCGGTAAGCAGTTGACGGTGGTTCGATTCCCCTCCGAGAGAATGGGTTTTCAGTTAATTTCTCCTATAATTAAAACCGTGCAATAAACAGGAAATTTCGAGTTAACATTAAAGCCTTATTGATCTCCTTAATATAAGATATTGGAACTTGATGTATTGCCAAATATAATTCCGATCTTGTCCTATCGTATCACCATTTGATTTCCTCGAGGCAAAACTTTTTAAAAAGTAACAATTTGTGTAATAATGGTGATGTCAAATCACACTTTTTACTAGTTTTGTTGAGTACAGAATTATGATTTTGTTTGAAAGTGGCAAAAGGTATTGGCAAAATTGAACAAAGCATTTTTAAATTACATACAACAGTCGTTAAATTTGGATTGCTTGTCTTCATTACTGAAACGTTACTATAGACTTTGATAGTGGGGCCTTACTAACTTTTCGTATCTCCCCTCAAATCCGATTGGTGTTTCTTTTGTAGTTGTTTGAATTGCCGTTTCCGTTTGGTCGTTCAAATGTCGAAATCTGTTTCTGCCCTGAGTGTAGATAGATTGCCTATTTTCTCCCACAATAACGGGTGTAGCTGTTTAGTGAGTAGCAAGTGTGTGTCAGTAAGACAACGCTCTTTACCAAGGCAGCAACGTATTAGTGAGCACACTACTACACAGACGCCAAACTATCTTCAGTGTCAGTAAACCATGAAGAAGACGAGAGAAGATGACGAGTGAGATCTCGTTGAAACGTCGAGAGAAAGATCCCTGTCAAAACACAACCTACGCGCGACTTAGAATACAAGAAAGGAACTAGTAGGTAATTCGGTCTGTGAACTGAAAGACTAGATATTTTTTTCTTTAGACTCTCTATATTTCGCCACTGCTTGGTGGTTTCTTCAGGAGAACCAAGAAAATTATCAAAGCCACACACTAACTAGACATAACAATACACAACATATACCGTCACGATCGAAGAACATTATATGTTGTCTCATCTAACCTTGACACCTATTAAATCAAAATATCGCGAATTTAATAGGTGTCAAGGTTAGCTGAGACAATATATAATGTTCTTCGAACGTGACAGTACATGTTATGTATTGTTATGTCTAGTTAGTGTGTGGCTTTGATAGTTTTCTTGATTCTCCTGAAGAAGCCACCAAGCAGTGGCGAAATATAGAGAGTCTAAAGAAAAAAATATCAAGTCTTTCAGCTCACAGACCGAATTACCTACTAGTTCCTTGTTTATTATCATTAGTACGGTCGTTAAACCTTCCTTCATATATATATATATATATATATATATATATATATAGGAGTGAAGGAGATGAACACTCAAGTTGTCCGATTCCACAACTAATGAAGCAAGTACAATTAATATAGATTTAGCATCTATTTTTCAATAAAATTGTACTATGCATTTACGTGCAATGATGATTAATGTTTTTAATTCTATATTTACATATTGAAAGAAAAACTTAAAAAAAAATAGATCAAAAAAGCAATTTATTGATACAAGTTCGTCCGTTAAGAGACATATGTAGCATGTAGTTGTCGAGTTTAAAAACTTTGCTGTCTAATGCAATAAATAATAATAAAACATGCTGACTTCCTGTAAATTAAAAAGGGGCGTACCTATATTAATAAACAATTACTAATATTAGTTCCAACAAAAAATATTAGACGAATGACGAAGACTTTTAAGCACTAACCTGTTAGTTATTTTTCTAGAATTCTATTAAATCATTTTAACCTCATTTTTAGCGAGGAAAATTTCCATTTCCATTAATTTAAAAGGGGCAAGCGAAAGGGGAGACGAAAGGGAAGCAAGGAACACTGCACACCTTCCGTCTTTTTTTTCCTTCCCTGATTTTATTACCTGGGCTTCTCTTTTATTAATACACCTTCGGTTGGATGAGATTTTATGGATTGGAAAAATAAAGCTTTCCCGAGAAAGTTTTCAGAGAGAAAGCGCGGGACCGGGGCGCGGAAGAGTACGAGGGGTGTATTATCAGCGGGGGCAAAAACCGGGCGCGGATTGTACAACTAGCGCGGGAAGAAAAACCATTTCGAAGTTTGCGCTTCGGAACTTAAAACTATCCAACTATCTCTCATCTATCTAGTCTCCCCCCTCCCTTGTCGTCCTCCTTATTTCACCGACAGATAAACGATTAATCTGTTTGAATAGAATAAAAACTAATTTAAGAAAATTTATAAGAAAATAATAACCATTAGTTACGACTGACTTTCCAGAAATTTTAATTTTACGTTCTTTTAAATATATATATGCTTTTTTGGTGGTCGTATGACGTATGTATTTTTTCATTGAATCGTCAAGACATCAAGAGATCTCGTTAAGAAAACGTACATACCTACATACATACACACGTATATAAGGTGCGCAAATAAGTTCTCGCTGTTTTTCAAGAGATAGCTCCAGTAGTAAGTGCTGGTCGATTGTGACATAACCAAAACATCATGAACCAAGCTTAGACATATGGTAAACAAACCGTTTTGACACATTAGTGATTTTCTTTTTCCGTCATAATTTTGGTTGTGTGAAAATGTCTGACTTTCTTCTTTCATTCGAAGAAAACGGCGGCTGAAGCGCACCGAGAACTCCAAAAAGTTTACGGAGATGCTGCTCTAAGTGAAACAACGTGCCGTGATTGGTTCCGTCGCTTCAAAGGCGGTGATTTCGATGTTGACGACCGTTCGCGTGAAGGAAAACCAAAAACCTGCGAAGACGCTGAATTGGAGGCATTGCTCGATGAGGATCCGGGTCAAACGCAAAAAAGAGCTTCTTTCAGCATTAGGAGTTACCCGCCAAGCCATTTCCCAGCGATTGCATGCATTGGGAATGATTCAAAAACAAGGAACTTGAGTTCCTTATGATTTGAAGTCAAGAAACGTTAAGCGTCGTTTTTTCGCCTGTGAACAACTGCTCCAGCGGCAAAAAAGGGAGGGTTTTCTTCATCGCATCGTTACAGGTGATGAAAAATGGATTCATTACAGTAACACAAAGAAAACAAAATCATGGGGATTGTCCGGTCATGCTTTTACGTCGTCGGTTCGGCCGAATATTCACGCTGCGAAGGTTTTACTGTGTATTTGGTGGGACCAGGGCGGTGTTACTTATTATGATCTGTTGAAACCGACGAAACCAACACTGGGAACGGTATCGAACTCAATTGATGCGATTGAGCCGAGCGCTGCGCACGTTGCCAAACCCGTTAAAACCTACTTAGAAACGCTCAAATGGGAGGTTCTACCCCACCCGCTATATTCCCCAGATATTGCGCCGTCCGATTATTACTTGTTCCGTTCGATGGCACATGGTTTGACTAATCAGCAGTTCGGCACATATGAAGACATCTCAAAATGGCTTGATTTGTGGATAGCCTCAAAAGACGAACACTTCTACCGTGACAATATTCGAGCTCTGCCAGAAAGATGGGAAAAAGTTGTCGCTAGCGATGGGCAATATTTTGAATGATTCATTTGTAAACATTTTTTCACAATAAAGTTTCATTTTCATCAAAAAAAAACAGAGAGAACTTAGTTGCGCACCTAATATAATTAGATGCTAATGGAGAAGTTGGCGAATCCAACAAAAACCTGTAGTCATTCTATAAATTCCTTTTTATTTTTTTACCAATACTTCGTGTCAATAATTGCACATTTCATTAGGGCCGACCAAATCACAGATATTCGAAACTACAAGAAACAATAGTCGACATTCAATTAATTAATAAAAATAGTAACAGTAATCTCCATTTCATCCAGCAGAATCCAATAACAAAATTTAAAAAAAAGTGTAATAAAAACTAAATATAAAATATCAAAAATAAACATCATCAAACATCGAAATATAGAAAATATATTTTACTACAAAAATTTAAAAAATACATACAAATAGAAATAAAGTATTACTAATGGAGATTAAGATCAAAATCCGTAGGTAAAGTATTTTTTAAATTTTGCTTCTTCTTAGCCAAATGCGACCGTTTTTGCTTGATTTCGTCGCTCAAACGTTGCAATAAGTTCGCATAATACTCGCCGTTGATAGTTTTTCCTTTTTCAAGATAGGCAATGGAAATTATTCCACGCGCATCCCAAAAAAAACGATGCTATGGTCTTGCCTGCAGATGAAACGGCCTTCGCCTTCTTTGAAGTCGGTTCTCCCTTTTGAGTCCGTTGTTTTGATTATCCTTTTGTTTCGGGTGTGAAGTGATGGACTTATGTTTCATTCATTGTCATGAAAGGGCGGAAAAATTGTGGTCTGTTGCTGTGAAGCTTTGCTAAACACTCAATTGAAACATCTTCACCACCCGCTCGCGAGTGACCAAACGCTGCACCCATCTTGCACAGAGCTTTCTCATGTCCAAATTTTCAGATAATATGCGATGTACCACACTTTTTGAAATGCTTGTTATGTCTGCTAGCTCGCTCACTTTCAGACGACGATCATCCAGTATCGCTTTGTGGATTTTCTTCACCATTTCTGGAATCGTCATCTCATGTAGTCGACCACTGCGATGGTCGCCTTGGCAGCTCGTACGGCCTCATTTAAACTCTACTACCCAATATTTCACTGTTGTAAACAAAGGAGCAGACTCACTCAGACTAGAATCCAGTTCAGCTTTTATACCGGTTGGGCTGAGGCCTTTCAAATAAAAGTATTGTATAACGTAACGATGACCAATTTTCTCCATTTTACAAATTCACTGAAAACGTTCACTATTGATGGCTGCTAAACAAATACTAACTTGAAACACATGCTTTATAGATTGTGTACTTTCTAATACAGTAATATTTTTCAAATAACTACCGCCACCTCTAGGTCAGACCGGGTACTTATGGGACCTTCCTCGTTTAAAGCACTCCAATTTTAAGATAGATTTGGGAAGACGGATGTCTTTTTTTCAAACACGAACCTAAAAGGTATAATAGAAGAGTTCAAGAAAATTATGTAATCTAAAAAATAACATTTCACAGTATTTAAAAAGAATCAATTTCAATTTATACTTCGGAAATCAACTCCATCAGAACTCTTTCCCGTTGGTCAATATTCAGATCTACTTCATCCTAATCGCCCCTTTTTTTATAACAACGGACATCTATTGTTGAAAAGAGGTAAGATTTTTTATTCGCCTGGCCGTTTTTATGTTAATCAACCCTTCTCCAGAGGGAGAAATGGAACTAAACTCATATGCGTATTACACAGGTGACCACAGGCATCGCGCGGTACCTGAATCGCCAGACCTCAACTGTGACTTTTAACAGATTCCACACTGGAGCATTTGGACATCATACTGAGTTTAACCAAACACTAATTGTTCATTTACATGAAAATGACCCATTGTCGATCGAATACTTTGTTCTTATGTAACATTCTTTTGAATTATTGCATTGTTATTGTTATCAAATGAATACGATTGATTTAACTGGAAGGAACCAAGGGATACATCTGATATGTAACTGCCAATTAATTGTAGATGCAATTTAAAGCTGGTTATTATTATAAAAAGCATTAATTGTTAATGCAATTATAATAAATTTAGAGTTCGCAATAATTATATGAAGTTTGTTTAAAAGACTGCTTTTGTTGATCAACAGCAATTGACAGAGATAAAATTACAACAAATAAGATCAAAAGAAACGATTAACTAATTGTTTTTTTATAAAATATAATTACTTTGATTGTATGTTATTAATTGGAGCACAATTAAAGCCAAGATTTGTAAACTACAAATGAAATATTCGACCATTAATTAATTTAAATGTTAATAATTCATAGTATATACAATTAACCAACTTATGGAACTAGAAACGTAGTTTATACATTAGCAACATGTGAAAGACAGTTAAGAGGGCGCAAACTAAAAATATACAACGATAAAATCTTCGTTAAATATGTTAAAAATATTGAATTGAAAAGTATAATAATACATAAAATGGAACTAGATTAATAAATTCACAGTGTTCATTAATTTTTCAAATTTATATTTTAACTACCTGTACCTGAGGATTGTTTTTCCACATAGTGGCTTCATCAGGTGTTTAAAGTAAATTAAAATATAACGTACAGTATAAAACTCTAGGGAAATGATTTTATTTATGATTTATACAATATATAAAAAACTTAAATGATAATAAATGTTATTATAGTATCAAATATGAAAAGGAAACCAAGAAACCACGGACTCGAGACCGAGACCCCCGGCGTGATAGGTAAGAAACTTACCACTGAGTTATCAGCCGGGTAATAATGATCCATACAAGCTTTTGCATCTGCCTTTAATAGAGCTATTTATTCTTCATAATTATCAATATATTCAGAAGTAACAATAGTTTTAATTGGTCAATATTAGGTAATTTTGATGGAGCCTGTGGTTGATTAACTTAATCACTGAAGGTTGATATACAACCCCTTTCCACATTAATTTTCGTATTCTGTATATGTATTTCGACAACTAAGTTGTCATCATCAGCAAATAATTAAATAATGTCGCAACTAGAAAACTACGGCAAAAATGCTTGTACGGAAAAACAAATTCCGCACACGATCTATACCGTTGAAAGCCAAAACGCACACTGTATATTCGTTTTACATAATTTTTAATAAAAGATTGTTCTTTCGTCTTAAAGTAAGATAAAAGGCAACAGAAAAGAAAGGGAAAGAAAAGACAAATACCTACATGCGGTTTATAGCACTCTCCTTTGCCTGTCATTCAAGAGACCAAAGAGACATGAGTTATGGTTTCGCCCCGCACTGGCGCAGTGTGCATTTTGGCTTTATTATTAGTTTTTTTCGAAAACACATCTTTGTGAAAAATCTCACATAGAGAAAATCACTCGACATTATACCACATGATGACGTTTGGATCCAAAAACTTTCATACGACATTAGCAAAGTCTGGTCACACACTATCTTTCTTCCAAATTACCTTAGTGCTCTTAAATATACTATTCTTTAGGTCGAGAAGACACATTTTATTAACATGTCCAGATAACTATCGGCAGTATCGATATCTTCGAAAAAATATGGGCTTATGATACAACCAGACCAAATAACATCCTATACATAATCACCAGAAACGTTCAATTCCTTTGATCAAAATACCTCATGAGAATTTTCATCAGGGCAATCAAGTGGGTGGTGTCTTGTAACGCGTCCAATACTTTAAATGTAGCCTCATCAGCCAACAAGATTTTTGAACAAAATTGTAGCTCAATCTCACTTTACAGAGTTCCACATTACGCTTGTAATCATTTTCATGTAATGCATGAAGCAATAGTAGTTTGGGCCACACGTTACTTTCACTTATTTTATGATCTCGTAAAGTTTCATTAAAAATAGAATTCAACAATACAGAGAATCCCCTTGCAACAAAGAGAGAATCATAACAGCATCTAACTCAAAAAAAAAATTATTTCTATTCATTATAAATAAGTTTAAGGCATTAAAAAGGGATAAACTTCCAAACCCAGATCAGTAAATGAATATTTTCATAGATTCTCTTATCTAATAACAAATTAAGTAGTCGGTGAAATAAAAATTAATCTTACAGTAAACATCATATTTCTATTTATAACTTATCAAATCGCATTCTCTTTTTTCTTCCAATTATAGAACGTTGAAGACAATGCGATAACAAAACGCGACAGAAATCGATTCATATCTTCTGCTGCATTTTTTTCATTAATTCCTGCAACAGAAATTGAATGATGAGGCGACTGCGGGGGATGAAGTGAAGGGTAAAGTAAAGCAGAGGGGCTAGATTTTGTTAGACTACTTTAATTCCCGAACTCGTAGGGTAAGGTTGACTGAAGGGAAATTTATCCTTTCCTCTATAAATCCACGGCGTCTTTAAATTTCACGACACATGTTTTTAAATTATCGCTCTCTGGGCTATTAACTGTTTAGTGTTCCTTCTAAGAATTGTAAGCAGAACTATAAATAATGATTTTATGCAATCGAAGAGGGAAAATCATATTATTGTAATTATTATTGATATTAGTTAACAATGTTAGAAAATTATATTTATTAAATATGTTGCATGTAAATATTCAATAAGTTCAGCAACACCTATGCAAAAAATCAAACAATTCACCAAAAAACATCACTCAAATTGAGCAAAGAAAAAATAATATAAAAACGAAAATTAGGAAAGATATATTGGGTTGGCAACTAAGTACTTTTTAACTAAGTAGTTTTTAATCAATTATATATTTTCCATTTTGCTCAATGACCTTTTACCATCTTTCTTTCAGCTGCATGATTCCGCGCTCATAAAATTTCTGATCCTTATCAGCAAAAAACTGAACCAGGTGCGAGTGAAGGTCATCGTCATTTGTGAAAGTTTTACCATTCAAAGAATTCTGCAAACTTCGAAATAAATGGTAATCAGATAGTGCTAGATCAGGGCTGTATGGGGGATGTGGCATCACTTCCCAGCCAATCTCCAATAGTTTCTCACGAGTTGCCAAAGATGTGTGAGGCCTTGCATTATCTTGGTGGAAAACTACACCTTTCCGATTTGACAATTCTGGCCGTTTTTCTTTGATTGCTTCATCCAGTTTTATTAATTGTTGACAGTAAACATCAGAATTGATCGTTCGGTTCCTTGGAAGCAGCTCAAAAAACACAACACCTTTGTAATCCCACCAAACTGACAGCATGATCTTTTTTGGATGCAATTCAGCTTTCGATGTGGTTTGAGCTGGTTTATCATGTTTGCTCCATGATCGTTTTCGAACTATGTTACTGTACAGGACCCAAGGGTCGGGTTCATTTCGTCTAAGGTGCATATCGCAAAAGTTGATTCTTTGTGTTAAATGAATTTCTTTCAATTCGTGAGGTACCCAAATATCAAGCTTCTTAACTAGCCCAAGACATTTTAAATGTTTTTCAATTGTTGTGTGCGATACATGTAGCCTCTCCGCAACCTCTCGAACAGTTATATGACGATCCTCTTCAATTATGACTTTGATTTGGTCATCATCAACTTCAGTAGGCCGACCAGAACGTTGCTCATCTCCAGAACGGAATTTTTTATACCAATTCCGACACGTGCGCTGTTGGCCGGCGTAGTTTTTGCGGTTCCACGCTTGAAGTCGAGGTTCGGTGATCCTTTGGCAATGGTAACGCCAAGAACCAACATTCTGTTTAGGGCTCCACTTATGCACCCGGCTAGGAATTTCAATCAACTGCATCGTCGCGGTGTTTGATTGGATTTAATTTGATTTATTTAACTTACATTCAGTTCTATTATTTAGTTATTCATTTTTTTTGTGTTTTTGATTTTTTTTTATGTATTATCAATGTAATTGTAATTTTTGGTTTGTATACCCTATAGGGGTACTCTGTTGGGTAGTTAATAAATATTTCCTCCTATTTCGGTTCTACTTATCTCATAGACCTAACTACGTCTACTACAAAGGTCATAAATCACAGCCTTTTCATTCAACATCTGGAGTTCCGCAAGGATCAAATCTCGGACCTCTTTTATTTTCTATTTTTATAAACGACCTTGCTGAAGTTCTAGACTGTGAGAAATTATTATTCGCAGATGATCTGAAAATATATCACGCAGTAAATAATATCGATGACGGCGCTCAGCTTCAGGAACAATTGGATGTAATCCAGACATGGTGCACCGATAATGGGCTTCACTTGAATATTTCTAAGTGTAGATATGTCTCATTCACTCGTAGAGGTTCCTCTATTGAATTCAATTACACTTTGAACAATGCTTGCCTAGAAAAATGCCAAGTTGTTAGGGATTTGGGTATTACATTTGACTCCAAATTATTATTCAATATCCATATAAATAATATATCCAATGCTGCATTAAAAACTTTGGGTTTCATAATTAGAACCACCAAATCCTTCTCGTCAATCGACAGCATAATACCACTTTATTTTGCCTTTGTTAGGTCGAAACTCGAATATGCGTCATTGATGTGGTCACCTCTTTATAAAACACATATCCATGTGCTGGAATTTGTGCAAAGGCGCTTTCTGAAGGACCTCTACTTTCGCCAGTTTGGGAACTATCCTCCTCGGGGCTACAGCCACATTAATCTACTAACTACATTTAACATAGACGTAGACACCGCAATGAAATAAAGTTTCTTTACCATCTTCTACATAATGGAATAGACGCACCTGAAATTCTAGCAAAGATAAACTTTTTGGTTCCCAGGCAAGCGATTAGAATAACGAACACCTTTCGTCTGCCCATTCCAAGGACAAATGTAATGATTGGATCGCCGGTCTACCGAATATGTAATAACTTTAATAATTTAACAGCCGTGGATATAAACTATAGTCCTTTACCAACGATTTTACGTCAGTGTTTATAGTGTATAGGTGTGTTTATACTTCTTGTGGTGGTGGGTCTTACAAATAAGTATTTAATGTTAATTAGTATTTAAAGTATTTAGAAAATTTAGTGTTCACTGTAAGTCAACGCAAAAGTAATTAGACTTAAAAGTTGTCCTGTAATAGGATTGTAAAGATCTGTTGGGCAAATATATACATTATTATTATTATTATTACATTCGTTTGAAAATTGCGATGAGAAAAATTACTTATTGAATGTATTTTTGTCTCTAGGTATATTCGGCAAATGTAAAAAAAGTATTTCTTTTCGTTCTATAGTCCTGGCACCATCTGAGTCGCATAATTACAGCTATTTTTAACTTCCAGGGGAAAATTGATAATTTTCCTTACAAGGAATTTCGCGATGAAGATAATTATTTTTAAAAACCGTCTGAAGACAACGCATCCGCTAGCCTACGGCATCTGATCTCGCAATTTCGAACGGCCCAAAAATCATCAACGTTTCTTCGCCAAAGGAAAACCTCCAACGCCTACGAGGCGAAGTAAAAGAGACGTCCAAAGCGAAAGAACTAACTCACTTGCGTTTCCTCTTTTCCCTCCGACGGACACGAAATAAGAAAGCCCTTTTTAATATTTCGCTCATCTCGATTTGCCTTTAGGGGGGGGAACGTTCCAGCCACGCGGGTAGCAGGAGGGTACCGTCGGAGATCGTCCAAGGTTCAAGCAAAATAAAATCAATAAAAACAAGGATCTCATTAATTTTTTGCCGTCGCCGTACGACCGATGCCTGCAAGCTCTCTTTTTCTTCGGCATTTTCCAGCCCCGCGAGCCCCGCGACCATCAATTGCGTTTGCGTCGGTGTCCGAACAGCTCCGTATTTCCTTCCAACATTCAATCTTTCTTTCGCTTCGGCGCTTCTTTTTCTGAATAGCGATGAGAGAAAGCATTTTTTTTTTTAATTTGAAAAAGACGAGAGAAACAGGGGAGGTTTTCGATTAGCGTTTTAATTTTAACTTCTACCCCTTCCATTCGCTTCGTTTCGCCTCTCCACCCGTTGCGACGACACTGGTACGGTGGTCTTTCGATGTTTTTTGATGACTTTTCTCTTTACCCTACTGCATTCGTCGGTCTCTAGTCTCCTGGTTGCACCCTTTTCTTGATGAGTTCCCCTCCTCGTCCCCTCGTGAATTTCTCTTGTCACGAAAGACAGTTATCTCGCATCTATTTTATCAATCAGTTTTGGAAATCGAGGGTGGTGGATGAAAGAAACGGGGGAAAAAGGCCGAGGACCTAATAACGCGGACGATGAAATATTGGGTGTATTATTTTCGGAATTTGATCGAAATTTTAATTAAAATGAGACACTATTAATCAATAAATTATAAATTCGGTGTTTTTTGTTTAGAAAACCAGGCGTCTAGATTAAATAAATAGTTAACTGCAATGCGAATACATAATACATAATACACCAAATTGTATTGTTCGACCTCCAAACCTAATCTAAAAACATCAAAATATTAATCGAAAAAAGATTAAAAAACGTCTTTCGACAACTAAGTTGTCATCAACAGAAATTAATTATAATGTCGTATCTGGGTTCACACTTACAATGTGCTTGGTCTACGCAGAAACCTTTGCTATGATACTGTAATTAATTTCTACTGATGATGACAACTTAGTTGTCAAAATAAGTATATAGGATACGAACATTGATGTGGTAAGGGGTTTTGTACCTATACTTGATTCAATTAATCACAGTTTTTCTATCAAACTAAGGGGTATTTCCAATATTCTGGGAATTGGTGCTATAATTAAATAACGCAGAACTTATACGCAATGTTATTGATGCCAGACAAGTCTTGACATGTTTATGCAACTATCTAGTGCAACATTGTTCAGTCTGATTCAGGTATTCGACTCATGTAGACGCGTTTTAGTAGCACTGTTTTTGTTACCATGGAACACACGACAAAATCTCAAAGAGCGATAATTTTCTTTTTGTGGAAAGAAGATGTGAAAACGTCAGAAATTATTAGTCATCTGCAAGGAGTATTTGGTGAATCTGCAGAATCCAAAAGTACTCTTTATCGGTAGATCGATCATTTTAAAGCCGGTAGAACATCACTAGAAGACGATCCACACAGTGGGCGGCCAAGCACGTCGGTAAATGAAAGAAACTTTTTGTATATATTATGAAGTATCGGAGATAAGGTAAATTTGATGAAACCTGTGGGTGATTGACTTAATTACTGATGGTTAATATATAACCCCTTTCCACATTAATTTTCGTATTTTTGTACACGTATTTCGACAACTAAGTTATCATGACAACTTAGTTGTCGAAATGCTTATACAGCATTACAAAAGTTAATGTGGAAAGGGGTTATATATCAACCTTCAGTGATTAAGTATCCGAGATGAATGAAAATGAACAGCGGAATGTAATATCTACATTAGTAGGGTTGCCTAAAGTTTCAACTGTTTGTAGCTAAGTTACGATAGAGTTTTGAGCATGTGTTCATCAGACATTTTAACTTGCTTCAGTAACATATTATTGAGCTGTGGCAATCATGTCATACGACACCCGGTATATATTTTACATATGTCTATTCTAATTGTTGGGTTAGTTATGAACTATTATTGTAGCGCATATTTCTCGCACTTTCTCAGCCTAACGGAAAACTTGTAATTAGTTAGAAAAACACTGAGGATATACAAGAGGTGTAGCAACCCCTTAATAAAGAATTTTTTTTGGAGTGTCTTGAAACTATACAGAATTATCTTGCAGCAGCACAGCCGCAGAAAAATGTTGTTTCAAAAGTAGTGCATCATTTACCTTATTCCAATCTCTTGCAATAAATCTCATCAAAAATATATCACCCGTGCAGTCTTTTTGGGAGATTATGTTGACCAATAAGAATCTTTCCTACACCCCAATCGTTTCTTTCATTATTGAAATGAACTTCCCTTATATTCAAGTCCGATTTTAACTCGTTTAAGATACAAAAATTGTTTTTGTTTTTTTATAAAAAACAAAAAATCTCTTTTTACGACCATTTTCGGTATAACACCCGATTCAAAGCTAGCCAAAACACGCCTATTTCTAACCATTCCACGTCATCATTTAATAAATTTAAGAGCGTATTCAGCGCCATGGATGCCGCTATTCAAAAGATTGTCAAAACTTATCTTCGTCGCCCACCTACTCGATGGGACCCACCCTCCGCCGCCTCTCCGGGAAACTTAAAATTAAAACGTTGCAATTAGTCCTTAATGGTCTAAACACAAAGAAAGTCGTTTTTCAAAATTGTTTCTTCTCGAATACACTCGCCATCCGAGCGTTCGACGCTTGCGAACTGCCGGCAAACTGCATCCATCGACGTCTCGCTCTCGTCTACGGCGATGTTTATGGTGTCGTCTCTGTTAAGAGGAGGGACGTGGCGATGGTCGAGTTATCTTTTAAATATTACGTAAGAGTGATAGCGCCTTTAATTTGGAAACTTAAAGATAAATTATGTTTTCTTTTCAAAGTGGCGCCCGACTTTGCGTGAAAAGGAGTGTCGTTTTTGCCGTGCTACCATAGCACGTACATTTTACGTAAGGGGCGCATGCTGAAAGAGACGTAAACTATATCGCTATATCGACGGTAGAATTGAATTAATGCACTTTATTGCTTTACACCGTTGGTTATTTTTTTAAACATTCGTTTCGAAAATCTCCCATCATATATGTGTATCTAGTAGGGGGGAGGGGAATTATATAACTATTCATTCGCCATAATGCGACTTAGAAGAATTATTTATCTTCAGATATGAAATATTAATATGCACCAGATATCTAAATACATCTAATAATAATAATAGATAATTTATTGGCAATTTCCGAAAAAGAAACAATTATAAAAGGTGTTTCAAATTTCGCGGTTTTTTTAAGGAATAAATAAAACACATAATTTGCATTCACTTTCAAAAACTTTTTATTGGTAATTGAAGTATCAGTTATGACATTTATATGCGAAAAATAATATCTGCCAAATGGCCTCCTCTTGCAGCTCCACGGACGTCCACTCTTTTGTTAAAATTTTGACATAATTGAGGCTCTATCTCACCAATGACACGAATAATTTCATCTTTCAAAGCAGGAATTGATTGTGGATTGTTTTTATAAACTTAATTTTTCACATAACCCCAAAGAAAATAGTCTAACGGTGTCAAATCGCATGATCTTGGTGGCCAATTAACATCACCATTTCTTGAGATTACACGTCCAGGAAAATTTTCTCTCAATAAATCAATTGATTCGTGTACAAAGTGAGGTGTAGCGCCAGCTTGTTGAAACCATATATCTTCTAGTTCAATATTCATTAATTCAGGCCGCAAAAATTCGGTTATCAACCGACGATGTCGATCACCATTGACAGTTACCGCTTCACCAGCAGCATTTTCAAAAAGTAAGGTCAAGTTACACCACCTGACTATACGAGGATAGGTGGCGCTCTAATTGGTAAAAAAACGCACTGTAATTTAGGTTGCCTATTTATGTATTTACATTCCGATATTTAGATAAATCGGTTGATTTATTTTTGACAGCTGATTGAAAAAGAAGCAACACGTCGTTTTGTTCAAATGGAAAGAGCAGGGTATCGTGCGGTGATTATATACTTCGTAATTAAGGGTATAAAAGCTACCGAAATAAAAGATGAGTTACGGGAAACATTAGGTGAATCTGCTCCATCATCCGCCACAATAAGTAGATGGGTAAATGAATTTAAACGTGGTAGAATAAGCTGTGTTGATGAAACGCGCTCTGGAGCACCCAAAATCGTGACTTCTAAGGAAATGATTATAAAAATCCATAATATTATTACGCAAGATCGACGACTCAAAGTGGGAGAGATAGTAGACATGGTAAACATTTCAACAGAACGCGTACACCACATTTTAACGAAAGAATTGGGCCTTTCCAAGCTTTCGGCAAGATGGGTGCCGCGATTGCTTACGACTGATCAAAAGTTCACTCGTTTGCGCATTTCCAATGAGTGTTTGGACCTTTATAAGCGGAATCCGGTTGATTTTGGTAGGTGATTTGTTACTTGCGATGAAACTTGGATATACTACGGTACACTCGAAACTAAACAACAGTCGAAACAATGGTTAGAACGTGGTTCTGCACCTCCAAAGAAAGCGAAAACCACTTTATCGGCAAAGAAAAGTGCCACAATAAACGGACAATATTGTGCAGAACTTCTACAAAAATTAAATGTTGAGATTCGTGCTAAACGACCAGGAATGGCAAAGAAAAAGATTCTGTTTCACCGAGACAACGCTGCCTCGCATACCAGCACAGTTGCGATGTCCAAAATCCACGTGTTGCATTTCCAATCAGTACCGCATGCGCCTTATTCGCCGGATCTAGCCCTTTCTGACTTCCACCTTTTTCCAAAATTGAAAACGGCACTAGGTGGAAAGAAAGACGAGCTTATCATCTTCGTAAATGAGTATTTTGCAAGCCTTCCGGAATCGCATTTTAGAGATGGCATAAGGGCATTGGAGCACCGTTGGAATACATGTATTGCTCTTTTAGGAGAATATATTGAAAAATAAAAATAATTTTATATTTAAAAAATTCGTTTATCTTTTCCATTCTCACTACTTGTCAAACTACCCTCGTAATGCACACCAAACAGTAACTCGTTTAGGATGCATAGGTTTCTCGTGAATAATTCGTAATTTAAGTATCATTGAGAATATTTGATTTTATCTTCAGAACAACACTCATTTATGTATTTGAAGTTTGACTATTGTCTAAGTCTCTCTTACGTCTTCTAAACAATTTATCTTCGCCTCTCTATAAGTCTATTGGTACACCAATGCCGAAAATAGCAGTCAACACGTAAATTACGACACACAATCGAGAATCAACTTGGCTGAGACCGGTTCCAATTGAACGAGGTGCAATATGTATATACTATACATACGAATGCATCGTGTTCGCGATCAATATTCCAGAATGTTTAAGATGAATCGGAACTTCTATGGAAGCCGCGAGAATTTCGGATATGGTGGATATAACATAGAGAGCGATAGAAAGACACTGATTCTGTTTTTATCAATACAGGATATCGGCGTTGCCAAATATCTATAAATTTACTCTTTCGTGGTATTGTAAAGACACTGTGGCAATGTGATCCAAGCATCAAAACACATTCAAATATGTAGAAACTAATATTAAAACTACAACACAATTTCTATAGAAAATCATTGCATGAGGCGGGACGGGGGGCGCGACAAAAATTATGATTAAAAATTGGGTCGCAAATACATATTAAAAGGTTGCGAAGCGACGACCTATAAGCTACTGAACTGTGTTTTAATAATGACAAACAATATATTTGCACATTCGGTGTAGATCTTTGACCTCGAAGCGTTTTCTTTATTGTAATAATTTCATCAGTAAGTAACTATGTGTTACACTATCGAATGTCCTACATTATTGTTAAAAAAATGTGCATCTTTTATATACGTTTCCGATTGTTTATATTTTGAAAATTACTTACATATGAAGATTATTATTTTCTGCTCTTTTATTGTGAATTAAATTCACAGAAATTCATTAAGAATTTCTGCCCTGGAAAAGGATTCGAACCTGTATCTACCGTTTTCTAGACAGTTGCTTTACCAATTAAGCCACCAGGCAAGAATAACTTCGAGTCATTTAACGCCATAAATCGCATTATGGAAACAGATCTAATATTAATTTAAAACCTGTAGTCAGGTTATTTTGACGTTAATAATTATATATACATATATAATTACGTTCTTTACGATTGGAAATTAATGAAAATTATTATTTTCTGCTATTCCATCCTTAATTAAATCCACAGAAATTAATTAAAAATTTCTGCGCCTAACACCTATATATTGGATGTTTTTGAAGCTGCATGAGAACTATCGATATCGATAATTATGGTTTGACAGCTGATAATGACAAACTGTGTTGATATTTCTGTTCAGTACGGTTTGGCAGGTCATCATGAATCATTTAACGCCAGAACAACGCTTACGAATTGTAGAGATTTACTTTGAAAAATAAATCTGTTCGCGAAGTTACTAGAGTACCGTCCATTTTACGGTCAACGCATTCGGCCTAGTGAGCAATCCATTCGTGCAGTTATTGATCGTTTTCGCACTAATTTTACTCTTCTCGATTCAAAACCATCAACAAGACAAAGAAATGTGCGTACCGAACAGAGTATTGCTGCTGTAGCGCGAAGTATTGAAGAAGACGCCGAAATGTCGATTCGTCGTCGTTCTCAACTTGTTGGCCTTTATCCTTCGATTACGTGGAAAATTATACGTAAAGATGTTGGTTCACGTGCCTATAAAATACAGCTCGTGCAAGAATTGAAGCCAAACGACGATCATTTGCTGATTGGGCTCATTTGAAACTGGCCGAAGATGAGAATTTTTATCGAAGAATTGTGTTTAGTGATGAAACTCATTTATGGTTAAATGGCTACGTCAATAAGCAAAAATGCCGTATTCGAAGCGAAGACAATCCTCAAGCCGTTAACGAATCACCATTACATCCATTAAAATTGACGCTTTGATGCGGTTTACACGCTGACGGCTTTGTCGGTCCTTTTTTCTTTCGAAATGAGGAAGGAGCTGCCGTTACGGCGAATGGCGGGCACTATCGAACCATGCTGACTGAATTTTTGTTTCCAAAAATTAATCAGCTAAACATCGACGACATTTGGTTCCAACAAGACGGCGCAACTTGCCATACAGCGCGCTTAACAATCGATTTATTGCAAAATCAATTTGGTGACAACTATATTTCCAGAAGTGATTCTGTTCACTGGGCCCCTCGTTCGTGCGATTTAACACCTCTGAATTACTTTTTATGGAGCTATGTTAAGCCATTGGTTTATGCCAACAAACCAGCAACTCTTGAAACATTGGAAGCCAATATTCAAGCCACCATTGACACCATACGGCCAGATTTATTGAGAAAAGTATTCAAAAATTGGACTGATCGAATGGAGCATGCAACTCGTAGACGCGGCGGACGTATGTCGGAAATCATATTTAAAAAATAAATGCCATGAAATTATCTACCAGATTATAATGAAACAAATTTCATTCCAACAATATTTCTGTTTTGTATTATCATTTAAATTTCCCAAGCTCTTAAAAAGCACCCGTTACTTTTCTAATATTAGTAGCAATTTTATAAAGTTTCTCGATGTTTGATTTTAATTCATTTCTATACCTATTTACTATTTGCAATAGGTTTATTTCCTTTTTCAGTTCTAGAAGAATAAAAGCATAAAGTAAGGATTAGTTAGTAACAATTTTGACGATGTTTAATTGTAAATATAAACTTTTTTGGACTTCAGTGTCTCTTCATATAACCCCATACAACGTCACTTTTATTTTTTTAATTTATTTTATATATATATTAATATTTTTTTTAATATTTTCTATGAAATTTATTCAATATATATTCCCACAAATGCGAATTTTCAATAATAACTATTCGTAGATACTGTGCTACGGTTTTTCTCACATTTTAACATAAGAAAAACGTCGAGATAGAAATAAGATTCTGTCCGCGTCCCCGAACGCAAGAAGGGGTCCGAACCCCCATTTTACCAATCCGCGATTTAAAGCACATAATCTAATCGAGTGGGTTTTTCTACAAGACGACAACCCCAAGTCGTTTCCACTTCATCTTTGTTTAAATCTACCACTTTTTAATCTTCCTCTTGAAAATTGCCAGACGTGAAGGAAGAGGGTGACTAAAATTAGCAAAACTTTGTCATCAGACGGTGTTGTTTTCTATATCTCCTTGATACTGTTCATTATACGATTTTAATTTCTGAATCGGTTACTGAAAATTAGTTTTTTTTTTAATAAAATAGTTTCAAATACTCCTTGCTATTAACGCAAACATTCAAATGTAATACATTTCTGCCTAAATTAGTGAATAAAGTTATTTTTCAAGATAGTCTCAAACCTTTGGAATAACCGAAAGTTCTCTAACCGATGGAGGCAGAACCCCATATTTCTCGAGGAAAAAATCTAATAACTGCAAACGTACCCATTTTCAAACAATTTCGAAGACTGGTAATTTTGATGAAGCCTTGGGTTAATTAACTTGATCACTGAAGGTTGCTATATAAAGCGCTGAAAGCCAAAATGTACACTACCAGTGTACATTTTGGCTTTCAGCGGTAGGGATCGCGTGCGGAATTTGTTTTCGTACGGGTATTTTTACCGTAGTTTTCCAGGTGCGACACTGTTTAATTATCTGCTGACGATGACAACTTAGTTGTCGAAATACGTATACAGAATACAAAAATTAATGTGGAAAGGGGTTATATATCAACCTTCAGTGGTCAAATTTCGATGACTGTTTTGTTAGAATTAAACTTTTTTCGCCATAACAATTCTGTTAATTATCCAAACACGTTTGAATCTATAACAGCAAAACCAGAGCTGTTGGAGGAATACAGAAGGAGAAATACAATTTGGAATTGTTACAGCCAGCAGTTTTCACTGGGCGTTCTAGCAACTCCCCAGTTAGTTCACATATGAAACACTTTATAAATAGCCGTTTTTCTAGTACGTTTATGTGGTTAATCTTTGGTAACGAAGTTAATTTCGAATATGTTATTTACAGTTATTGATAAATAAAGGCTTGTAAAAGATAAACGCAGCTTTTTTTCTCTTCAAATTGCAGATATATTTTTATCTACCTCCATATTGAACACGTTTTACGATTTTCCGAATTTCTTTCCTTGTTGTTTTAGTACGAGTTTGTTTCTCGGAGTTTGTTTTTCGTACAGGTATTTTTCGCCGTGGTTTACCAGGTGCGACATTTTGCAATTGTCTGCTGATAATGACAACTTAGTTGTCGAAATGCGTATACAGAATTACAAAAGTTAATGTGGAAAGGGATTATATATCAACCTTAGTAGTTGAATTTTATGGAGCCTGTGGTTGATTGACTTGATCAATAAGGTTGATATATAACCCCTTTCCACAATTAACTATTTGTAAATTCTGTATACGCATTTCGACAACCAAGTTGTCATCATCAGCAGATAATTTCACAGTGTCGCACCTGGTAAAACACGGCGAAGAAATTGTACGAAAAATACACTCCGTACGCGATCCGCACCGTTGCAAACCAAGATGTGCACTGTGTCTGTTTCACAAGATTTTTAAAATACTTTTACTTAAACTAACATGCACTACTTCGAAAAAGGTTATTATGGTCAAAAAGTGTGTGTGATTTATGTGTGTTTTATGATATTGCTCCTCTTGTCTTTCAGCAGAGAGAAGAGAGGCGTTTGCAGAGGGCCGGCCTCATAAACGTTAACCAGATGGCCTGAATTCTTTACGATGTACATGCTTTCATACGCGTCCAGTTCGCGATAATTGTACACGTTCTTTATCAAATGTAAACAATCCATATTAACACTGTGGTTATTTTCTAATACATGTCTCGCTATACCCGATTTTTCCGGTCGGTTGAATTTTATGTGCGAAAGGTGTTCTTTATACCTGGTTTCGGTCGATCTTTTGGTTTGGCCGATGTATTGTTTATTGCACTCTAAACATTCAATTCGGTAGATTCCCGATTTTTTAATCTCTTCAATTTTGTCTTTTGCATTTCCTAACAGCATTTTCAGGGTATTATTAGGGCGTGAACATACTTTAAACCCGTGATCTTTAAAAATACTATTCAGATTTTTTGTCACACGATGGAAAGGTAAACAAACAAAATACTTTTCCCGATTGCTCTGTGACACCACATGTCTTTCACCACAGAGCAATCGGGAAAAGTATTTTGTTTGTTTACCTTTCCATCGTGTGACAAAAAATCTGAATAGTATTTTTAAAGATCACGGGTTTAAAGTATGTTCACGCCCTAATAATACCCTGAAAATGCTGTTAGGAAATGCAAAAGACAAAATTGAAGAGATTAAAAAATCGGGAATCTACCGAATTGAATGTTTAGAGTGCAATAAACAATACATCGGCCAAACCAAAAGATCGATCGAAACCAGGTATAAAGAACACCTTTCGCACATAAAATTCAACCGACCGGAAAAATCGGGTATAGCGAGACATGTATTAGAAAATAACCACAGTGTTAATATGGATTGTTTACATTTGATAAAGAACGTGTACAATTATCGCGAACTGGACGCGTATGAAAGCATGTACATCGTAAAGAATTCAGGCCATCTGGTTAACGTTTATGAGGCCGGCCCTCTGCAAACGCCTCTCTTCTCTCTGCTGAAAGACAAGAGGAGCAATATCATAAAACACACATAAATCACACACACTTTTTGACCATAATAACCTTTTTCGAAGTAGTGCATGTTAGTTTAAGTAAAAGTATTTTAAAAATCTTGTGAAACAGACACAGTGCACATCTTGGTTTGCAACGGTGCGGATCGCGTACGGAGTGTATTTTTCGTACAATTTCTTCGCCGTGTTTTACCAGGTGCGACACTTTGAAATTATCTGCTGATGATGACAACTTGGTTGTCGAAATGCGTATACAGAATTTACAAATAGTTAATTGTGGAAAGGGGTTATATATCAACCTTATTGATCAAATCAACCTTAGTGATTAAACGAGTTCTAGTATAAATATTAATCCAATTTGTTAACTGACCGTTATATTTGTCGTCAACATCGTTACTTAAAATCTTTTGAGACTACTAATGTGCTATAGTTGAGATTATTCTGAGTAACTCTTCGAATTAACGCCTCCAGTGTCGTAGTACCAGATAAGTATTCATATAAATCTAATACTAAGATCTTCTATGGATGGAAGCCAAGTCAAGTTAATTTTTTTACGAGAAATAGTTCCATGGCATTCATTTCTTTTCTTTCGCAATAAATTTAATTCATAGTTAATCAATTCGCAATAAATTTAATCCATAGTTAATCACTTAAGATGGATATATAACCCTTTTTCGTGTTCTGTATACGTATTTTGACAACTAAGTTGTCATCATTAACAAATAATTAAACAGTGTCACACCTAGAAACGACGGCAAAATCCGCACGAAATAAATTCCGTACACGATCTGTACCGTCGAAAGCCAAAACGCGTACGTACGATGTATGTATGTATGTATGTATAAGGTTTTCCAATAGGGATGATATGATTTTGAAGTGACATTTCGGCCATTTGTAATATGTCATGATCTGTCATTTGTTTTTCATTATATTCAGTAGTGTTTACAATTTCATCATGGAGAGATATACGCAAGAACAACGTTTACAATTACAGTTTTATTATCAAAATAATCGTTCTCCAATTGCAACTTTTCGTGCGCTTTTGCCATTTTATAGTCGTAATAATCGTCCAAGTGTGCTCGCTATTCGTCGAATTGTTAAAAATTTTGAGGTTACATTTTCTTTACATAATTTTCAAGTGCCAATAAGACAAAGAACCGCTCGAAATAATGCAAATATTGTTGCCGTTCAGGCAAGTGTTACTGAAGACCGTAATTTGTCGATTCCAAGACGTTGTCAACAATTGCGACTGTCTCAAACCACAACCTGGCGGATTTTGAGAAAGGATGTGGGTTTGCATCCCTATAAAATTGTTCTCACTCAAGAACTGAAACCATTGGACTACCGTAAACGTCGTGAATTTGCTGAGTTTGCTTTGGAACAACTTGAAAACGATAACGATCTTTTTAAGAAAATCATCTTCTCTGATGAGGCTCACTTTCATCTGGATGGTGTGGTAAATAAACAAAACTGTCGATTCTGGTGCGAAGAAAATCCACAAATTATTTATGAAAAACCATTACATTCACCTAAATTGACAGTTTCTTATGGTGGAATCATCGGTCCGTACTTCTTTCAAAATGAAGCTTGTAACACCGTTACCGTCAATGGAGAGCGGTATAGATTGATGATAACCAACTTTTTATGGCCGACATTAGAAGAAGTTGATCTTGACAACATTTGGTTCCAACAAGACGGGGCTACGTGCCACACAGCAAATGCAACAATAGAATTATTGCGAGAAAAGTTTGGAGATTCGATTATTTCAAGAAATTGTGATATTGAATGGCTTCCAAGAAGTTGTGATTTAACACCATTAGACTATTTCTTGTGGGGCTATTTGAAGTCATTGGTCTATCGAAATAAACTAGACTCTCTTCAAGCTTTACAAATCAATATTGAACGTGCCATTCATGACATACGATTAGATTTAGTGGAAAAAGTGCTAGAAAATTGGGTTCATCGAATTCGTTCCTGCAGAAGAAGTCGTGGAGGCCATTTGAATGACGTTTTATTTAGAACTTAATTGTATCGATTGTACTTCACATTAAATAAAAAACTTTTTAATTTTCTTAACAATAAGTGTGTGTTTTTTTTAAAGAATCATATCACTCTTATTGGAAAACCCTGTATCTATGTATAATTTGTTTCTTGCGAGTTTTTGCCGTAGTTTTCCAGATAGGACACTGTTTAATTATCTGCCGATGATGATAACTTAGGTATCGAAATACGTGTACAGAATACGAAAATTAATGTGGAAAGGGGTTATATATCAACCTTAAATGACTAAGGTAATGAACCACAGGCTCCATTAAGATTAGCTGATAGAAATACCCATCAATTATATATTTAAAGAGCATGTCATTCTGAGATCACGATCATTTCTGGGCACTTGATAGTTTTTATCATATTTCGGCAGTTATCTTCAGTAATTTGATTATTTCTGAGTATCTTAGTTCAGTATACAACCAGCAAAATTTAATAAAAATTACGGAATAACCTTTACGAAATTGTAAAACCTTCCAGAATGAATTAATGAGAGTTATCGGATAAGTTCAGAAAACAGGGCAAAGCATCTAAAAGCATTGAGATTTTACACGCAAGAAAACCGTTTTCATTCCCTTTTTATTCAACGAAAAGGTAGATGGATGCGATTGTGTTGGGCTCCCATTCCATCCACCCGCCTTCGCCCCCTTCTCCTCTCGCCAGCCCGAACTCACCTCATCCCCTCGGAAAAACCTTCTTCTCAACAGGACAAGAAAATGTAAATTAGCCAGTTTCACTTATTCTCCCTCTTAACCGGTTCCGAGGTGTGCTGACTTTTTTTTCAACTTGCGGAGTGAACGCCGCTTCTTTCTTGCGAAGGGGTCAGGGCGACCCGCCGTCCCCCGGGCGCCATCACACGCCCCCACCCGACTCGACCCCGTTAGAAGACTAATGGACCGCCATTCACAAGGAATAATGTATCCACTGTGTAAGTGCAATTTGTATATTTTGCCGGGATTATTCTTTCGAGGGCTTCGTTTTTGGCGATGCGAAAAGAGGTCGCTGGAATCATTACTACTTAAAGATGGTGATGGAATAGATAAAGAGAGAGGGTGGCGTTGAATATAAGAAAACGCCACGCGTTTAACTCGTATAGAGAGAGGGTAGTTTCTTTATGTGTAGATATCGTTTTCTTGTTATCGCTTTTGATGATGCTAAAGTAGCTGTTGACATAAACCTTCTTTGCGAGGGTTCCGACGCTGGCTGCAACGGTTCGAACTGTTTATTTCTGGGATTTGATATGGTTGTGAAATGTAGTTAAGATACGTTGCTTTTTGATAAGATCTAGGATAAATAATGTCATTTTATAAACACTTGCATATTTATCTACAGTGAAATATTGTAAATGCTTCTATACTAAGAGATCTATAATAATAAGAATAACAAGAAATTATATTCATACAAACTGTGTTAAATTTAATTTAAAACTTTCCATATCAGATTCAACGAAGTCAGTAATATTATTACAACATCGTCTGTAGTTCTTACTGCGCGAACTAAAAACTCCAATGCAACAAAACACATTAACAGTTTCAAATTAAACATCTGTCTTCGATAACACGTGTATTTACAAAGATATGTTAGTTCGGGGAAGTATTCTTGTAAATGCTTACACAAAAACCCTGATGAGAATAGCTAAAAAAAATATATTCATATAAACTATATTAAATTTAATTTATAACTTTCCATACCAGATCCAACGAAATCAGCAAAATTATTATAAAATCGCCTGTAGTTTTTACTGGGCGAACTAAAAACTCCAGTGCAACAAAACACATTAACAGCTCCATGTTAAACATCTGTCTTCGATAACACGTTTATTTACAAAGATATGTTAGTTCGGGGAAGTATTCTTGTAAATTCTTACACAAAAACCCAGATGGGAATAGCTAAAGAAATTATATTCATATAAACTATATTAAATTTAATTTATAACTTTCCATATCAGATCTAACGAAGTTAGCAAAATTATTATAAAATCGTCTGTAGTTTTTACTGGGCGAACTAAAAACTCCAGTGCAACAAACCACATTAACAGCTTCAAGTTAAACATCTGTCTTCAATAACACGTTTGTTTATAAAAGCATGTTAGTTCGAGGAAGTACATACATGCTTACGATATTTTTTTAAGTGAAACAGCTTCGCTTTATTCTGCCTTCGGGTTCAATGCCCATATGCCTCAGTCGCTTATGACTGTAAATTAACTCTAGATAAAGAATATGTTTGGAAAATAACGGTGACACAAATTTCATGCTTCAGATCCTTTTGAAACGACTAATGATAACACATAAGAATTCGGCCAACACATAGTAGGAATCCCACACGAAAAGAATAATGGAAGATTCTATTTTTTACTAACATCGAATCTTCATTTTGCATTACTTAACAAACGAATTATTATATCCTGAAAACGTTTTGCTATTATAACTGAATAAAACAACAATATTGAGTAGGCAGAACTACATTTTCTGTAGTTAAATTATTTATAAATTACTATAATTTATCTTTAATTGACAAGCTAGTAAAATATGATTTAAAACTGCGTATTCGAATTCACATTCACTCTTGTGGTTCTATAATATCTATTTTATAGAGATGAGCTGGGTGTTGTTTTATGGTCATGACTAAAGAGAAACAATTGTAACTCCAGTGCGTAAAATAGGTACGAATAGAGCGGTCACATTTGTCAGCGCACTAGGTTCGTAATAAGCAAGTACCGAATATTTACGGTGACTCATACAAAGCCGACCACTCTGCTTAGTCGTCTATTTGTTACATGTTTGTTGATACATACCTACTTACGTACTTACTGCAATGAATGCTTGAAAAAATTGGCCAATCTATATACAAAACAATAAATTATATTACTTTTATATAGTTATAAACCTAGAAAAAATAGATATTATCATTAATATGGCAATAGGAACTGTCTGTCCTTACATTTGCAGAAAAAGTTAGAATAACTGATCATTGAGATTCGAGGTATTAACTCCTACCACCAGCCTAAGAAAATGAATAAATTCTATTGGGTCACCTTCAAATTTCTAGAATTAAATAATGATAATGCAAAGAATAGATGTAAAACGACGAAACCCAAACAACTTCAGAAACAGCAACTTTTAAAAAATTAGCATCTGCACAAACAAAGAGACGACCTTCCAATAAAATACTGACGTATTCGAAAATTTTAACAATAGATGAATGATTAAAATGTACGAAACAATGTTTAAAATCACTCTTAAAGAGCGAACCTGTGTTCGTTCTTTAAAAGTGGTGTGTTCCAACTCTGCCAACTCTGTAGTTGGTGGAGAGACTTGGAACACAAAGTGAAGAAAAATGATTTTCTCAGATAAGATACGGTTCTGAAGATTTAAAATTTTATTAGAATATCACCAAGAAAGCCTGTCGATGTAATTTTGTATTCATTTCTTTTTCAATTAAATTATCTTCATTAGATTTAAATAAATGCCTCTAACAAAAGGATGCTAAACCTTATTATTATTCAATTCTCAAAGCAGAGTCCTATTCAAATTTCCATAGGTTAAGACTATAAAACTTTGTCTGGTAGTTGCTTTGCGACTTATCCAATGATAAAATCGTATTCAGGGCTCATTTTTTGGATGTCTGCCCAAATTGCACTTATATTTTTACAATGATCAAGTTCATTCCTTTAGTAGGACTCGCTACTGAACGATAAAAAGAACTTTTACACGTATACTATAGTTCAAAAATGTAGAATTAAAATAAAAATGAAAAATATTAACTGCAAATTTGTTTACGTATCAAAAATCCACTTTTAAAATTGGGAATAACATTGTGTAACATGTATGCAAGGCAAAAAAACGTTCTGGTAGACCGAAAAAGTTTGAAGATGCGGAACTGCAGGAGTTATTGGATGAAGACCCAACACAAATTCAAAAACAATTGACAGAAACGTTAAACGTGGGCCAAGAAAGAATTAATGACCGATAACTAGCAATGGGAAAAATCCGAAAGATGGGAAAATGGGTGCCACATCAATTGAATGACAGGGAAATTGAAAATCGAAAAATCGTCTGTGAAATGCTGCTTCAAAGGTATGATCGGAAGTCATTTCTGCATCGAAGAGTAACGGGTGATTAAAAATGGATTTATTTCGAAAACCCTAAGCGCAAAAATCATGGTTATCACCTGGCGAAGTCAACCCATCGACTCCATGACCAAATCGTTTTGATCGCAAGACAATGCTCTGTGTTTGGTGGAACCAGAGTGGCGTGATTTATTACGAACTATTGAAACCTGGTAAAACAGTTAATACTGATCGATACCGACCACAAATTATCAATTTGAACCTTGCATTGATAGAAAAACGTCCAGAATGGATCCGAAGACACGGTAAAGTGATTGAAGAGCACGATATCTCGCCGTCTCATCAGCAAAACTGGAAAAGAAGCATTGAAAGCACTTGGATGGGACATACGCACCCGCCGTAGTCTCCAAACCTTGCCCCGTCCGACTATCACCTTTTCGCATCAATAGAACACCCGCTTGCAGAGCAGCACTCCGCCAATTTCGAAGAAGTTAGAAAATGGCTCGATGAATGGTTTTGCTCAAAGGACAAACAGTTTTTTTGGGGTGGCATTCATAAATTGCCTAAAAGATGGGCAAGATGTGTGAATAAAATTGCCCATACTTTGAATAAATAAATTTTTTCATTTTCTTGAAAATTATGTAGTTTTTTAAAGAAGAGACCGGTAATGAGTTCCCGGTACATCTGGTGCAAGCGGTTAAAATTAGAATTTTGCATTTAAAATATACGTACATGATGTCATAACTCAAAAATTGGTGACTTCGCAGTCATGTAAAACATTTAAATTCTGGGACACTAAAATAATTGGTTTATTCGTTTTGGAATTAGTGAATTTATACCACGTATCCATACTCTATAATGTCAGAAACAGAATTAAAATTTCTTTTTTAATCTAGAGATACGTTTAAGATGCAGTTACTGTATAGGAACACTAAGAAAACCAAATCCAATATTTTCAAATAACTTTTAAAAGACCGACTTGATTAACTATATTCCTCCTCTTTGCACTAATGAAGGCATTAAGACAATTATGTTAAACTGCAACGTTATCATAAGAGGGGGTCGCCCCCTAAGGGAGATGACACCGTAATATTTCCCCCATGCACTACAGAAGGACAGAAAGAGAGAACGAGATCTGCTAAGGGACAACCGAAAAAATCAGTGCTAATTCCCTACCGAACCTCCATCTCTCGAATATCCCTCATTTTTCATCTGCTGAATCTGACAGATCCCCCTACCCCTTGCCTAATAAGAAAAATCGGTCCGCCGGGGTGGGCAGGAGAGAAAAGAGAGAGATCCGCGTCGTCGGTGCGACGGCCAGGGGTCGAGACGGGAGGAGAATTAAGAAACGGGAGATGACGAGAGAAAAATTCTGTAGGTAGTAGGGGTGGGGGGAGTTATCGAGGGGTAAAAATTGCGTTCGAAAGAAGAAAAGGAAGGGAGGGCAGGAAGGGGTGTGGATTTGATAAAAATGCTAAAAATATTGCGTAAAGTTTAGTCGTGATATAAACACTCATTCGATTAATAGATTACAAATTGTTTGTGACAGATCGTAATCAAATTCCTTATTTATTAAAATAATAAGTTATAAATTAAGTTAAAGTCTAAGGATTTGTTTATTCTGAAATGTAATTATTAAAATTAACTCATATTAATTTTATTTTATTCTGAATTATAATCTGAAATTGAAATTAAAATATAATTTTCACGATTTTTTAATTTTAGTCTGATACCAGACGAATATATAATAATATTTCAAGCAAAGTTAAACCTTGGCATGAATCCGTTACCCAGAGTGATATATTGGGTTGGCAACTAAGTACTTTCGGTTTTGTAGTATAAAATAAAACACTTTTTTTTAAACAACGAATAGTTTTTAATCAATTATATATTTTCCATTTTGCTCAATGACCTTTTGCCATATTTCTTTCAGCTGCATGATTCCGCGCTCATAAAATTTCTGGTCCTTATCAGCGAAAAAGTGAACCAGGTACGAGTGAAGGTCATCGTCATTTGTGAAAGTTTTACCATTCAAAGAATTCTGCAAACTTCGAAATAAATGGTAATCAGATGGTGCTAGATCAGGGCTGTAGGGGGGATGTGGCATCACTTCCCAGCCAAGCTCCAATAGTTTCCCACGAGTTGCCAAAGATGTGTAAGGCCTTGCATTATCTTGGTGGAAAGCTACACCTTTCCGATTTGACAATTCTGGTCGTTTTTCTTTGATTGCTTCATCCAGTCTTATTAGTAATATCAGTAAACATCAGAATTGATCGTTTGGTTCCTTGGAAGCAACTCAAAAAAACACAACACCTTTGTAATCCCACCAAACTGACAGCATGATCTTTTTTGGATGCAATTCAGCTTTCGTTGTGGTTTGAGCTGGTTTATTGTGTTTGCTCCATGATCGTTTTCGAACTATGTTACTGTACAGGACCCATTTTTCATCACCAGTAATGATTCTTTTTAAGAAAGGGTCGGTTTCATTTCGTCTAAGTTGCATATCGCAAAAGTTGATTTTTTGCGTTAAATGAATTTCTTTCAATTCGTGAGGTACCCAAATATCAAGCTTCTTAACTAGCCCAAGACATTTTAAATGTTTTTCAATTGTTGTGTGCGATACATGTAGCCTCTCCGCAACCTCTCGAACAGTTATATGACGATCCTCTTCAATTATGACTTTGAGTTGGTCATCATCAACTTAAGTAGGCCGACCAGAACGTTGCTCATCTTTGAGAGAAAAATCTCCAGAACGGAATTTTTTATACCAATTCTGACACGTGCGCTCTGTTAAGCAATTAGCACCATAAACTTCACATATCTTTTTGTCAGCCGCAGCAGCTTTCTTTCCTTTACGGAAATAAAATAGTAAAATATGTCGAAAATGTTCGTTTCTGCACTCCATTTAAAATTAACCCACAACTAATAGCTTTAATAAAGATCACGCACTACTTGCTCCTGAAGTTACATCAATATGACTAGTATCACGCGGCAAACGGTATAGTACAGCACTAACATACGTTATACAAAAAATAAAGCAACGCTACACGTAGTGTATATCAATTGTAGTTAGTGTCAAAATACTATTTAATATGAAAAATAATCGTCAATATGTAAACTCTCACCGATGAGTTGTAAACATTGAAATGTACACAGTCCTTGACCATTGAATTATACACACTACAAGAATTTTAAATTTCCAATTTTACTTGCTAATACATTTACAAATTGTTTAATAATTATTTACTGTCTTTGTCTACTGCATTTTGTCGTTATCTACTTTATAACAACCCTAGATTATTGGAATGGTATTTTAACGTTAAAACTACCTGCTCCTCGGTTTTCTGACGCATTACTTTGTAAAGATATCTAAGCTTAATTTTTTTCTGACTTTGTTTTAGTAATAACCAGAGTTGGGATGTCTTCTGCGGGCCAGGTTAATACAGAGTACGCAGCGCCCCGACCAGTGTAATGTAATAAAACAGATGATTCTAAATGTAGATGGTAATATAAGTGAAAGTATTAGATTTAATATAATCTCATCACATTTTATATCAATGAATGGCATATATATATATATATATATATATATATATATATATATATATACGAGGTATGTCAATTAAGTATCGAGACTGCGCTCCTTCCATCGTGCAATCGCACCAGACGAGACTGTAATTGGAATATCATTGACTTTGATACTTCCCAAGCAATAAGTCCTAGTTTCGTCTTTCTGGTTGCTTTAGTTTACTTTCCAGCTTTAATTGTAGATGACACTGTTACTTAGTAGTGCCGTCATAATGGTTGGCACAAAAATCGAGCAGCGAATTAACCAGAAATTCTTCGTCAAATTAAAAAAATCGCCAACGGAATGTCTACTAGTGTTAAAGAAGGGGTTCGGTGATAATGTTGTGACACGTGTGCGAATTTTTCAATGGTACAAACGGTTTTCTGACGGTCGGGAAGGGGTTGAAGATGATGAACATCCTGGTCCACCTGGTTCACAAGAACGGAAGGGAACGTTTAGAAAATTAATGGAATTTTGCGGAAAGATCAACGTCTGAGCATTCGGATGATTGCCGATATGGTAAATATTAACTAAGAAACAGTAAGACACGTTTTCTATGATGAATTAAACCTATCAAAAGTCTGCGCTCACAATGGGCGATTGCTGTGCTCGATCGTTCTCCATGTTCCTCAGATCTCGCACAGTGTGGCTTCTATCTGTTTCCTAAAGTGAAAAGTGCTTTAAGGGGAACACATTTTTAGTCTATCTGCTTCTGGACTTAAGGGCTGGAACGGCGTCACTAGTATAACTGCCGACGTTTCGTACCCACTCGTATGGGACATTTTCAGGGCTTAACTACTGTTACTATCCGTCGCATTGAAACCGAAAACGTCGGCAGTTATACCAGTGACGCGGTTCTAGCCCAGAAGCAGATAGTATGGACCACGTTCGCGGAAGTCTACGTACCAGATTGCATTTTCAGTCTGTTGAGCATATAAAAAGCAAAAATGGCAGAGTCGTTGGAGACGCTGACAAATGATGAACTACAACATTGTTTTGAATGGAAGACATAAACAGGAGAGTATGTTTAAGGGGATAAAAGGGACTTGCAATAGATAACATTTGTCACATCAGTCTCGCTATTTAATTACCACACCTCGTATATGCGTTTATTCATGCAGGAATGTTGTTTGTCACGGAATAATTTTTAAACTAAATATTTAAATATAAGAAAAATAAAAATTTCGTCGTTTCTTCTTCGTTAAAAAAAGGAACCGTGAAACGCGACCACTTGACAACAAACGTCAGAAAATTTTAATTTTCGTTCGTTGTCTCGCTGTTCATTATTTCTGGTTTCTGAGTTGGAATAAAAACAGGGCGAATTCAGGGCGGTGTTACGTATCTCCACGGAGTGAGTTCGATGAGACTGTCCTTTTTCGATACAAAGTGTAATGCGATTAGGCGCGAGAAAGATATCATCCAAAGATCATACAATGCATTTAATTACTTGCTTTATCAATTATTCCAATTTACGTACAGTTTTATGAATTTCAAATCAGACGATCGCGCCCCCTTTGATCTCTTTTAATTTGCAATATTTTCAGTGATAATTGGTAATTAATTATTATATTTGTGTCTGTTTTTTATAGTATTAAGTATTCATAATTTGAAATAAACGTTACTGAGGAATATTTTCTTCTTTATTAAGTATTTGACATGATTAGAACTATATAAATCAAATATTACCAATAGAAATTACCAACTAACCAGCGGCAATGTCAAACTTAATCACATTGATGTCTATAACTATTGGGCTGGCAACTAAGTACTTTCGGTTTTGTAGTATAAAATAAAACACTTTTTTTTTAAACAATGAATAGTTTTTAATCAATTATATATTTTCCATTTTGCTCAATGACCTTTTGCCATCTTTCTTTCAGCTGCATGATTCCGCGCTCATAAAATTTCTGGTCCTTATCAGCAAAAAACTGAACCAGGTGCGAGTGAAGGTCATCGGCATTTGTGAAAGTTTTACCATTCAAAGAATTCTGCAAACTTCGAAATAAATGGTAATCAGATGGTGCTAGATCATAGCTGTATGGAGGATGTGGCATCACTTCCCAGCCAAGCTCCAATAGTTTCCCACGAGCTGCCAAAGATGTGTGAGGCCTTACATTATCTTGGTGGAAAACTACATCTTTCCGATTTGACAATTCTGGCCGTTTTTCTTTGATTGCTTCATCCAGTTTTATTAATTGTTGACAGTAAACATCAGAATTGATCGTTTGGTTCCTTGGAAGCAGCTCGAAAAACACAACACCTTTGTAATCCCACCAAACTGACAGCATGATCTTTTTTGGATGCAATTCAGCTTTCGATGTTGTTTGAGCTGGTTTATCGTGTTTGCTTCATGATCGTATTCGAACTATGTTACTGTACAGGACCCATTTTTCATCACCAGTGATGATTCTTTTTAAGAAAGGGTCGGTTTCATTTCGTCTAAGGTGCATATCGCAAAAGTTGATTCTTTGTGTTAAATGAATTTCTTTCAATTCGTGAGGTACCCAAATATCAAGCTTCTTAACTAGCCCAAGACATTTTAAATGTTTTTCGATTGTTATGTGCGATACATGTAACCTTTCATTTCGTCTAAGGTGCATATCGAAAAAGTTGATTCTTTGTGTTAAATGAATTTCTTTCAATTCGTGAGGTACCCAAATATCAAGCTTCTTAACTAGCCCAAGACATTTTAAATGTTCTTCAGTTGTTGTGTGCGATACATGTAGCCTCTCCGCAACCTCTCGAACAGTTATATGACGATCCTCTTCAATTATGACTTTGATTTGGTCATCATCAACTTCAGTAGGCCGACCAGAACGTTGCTCATCTTTGAGGGAAATATCTCCAGAACGGAATTTTTTATACAAATTCTGACACGTGCGCTCTGTTAAGCAATTAGCACCATAAACTTCACATATTTTTTGTGAGCCGCAGCAGCTTTCTTTCCTTTACGGAAATAAAATAGTAAAATATGTCGAAAATGTTCGTTTCTGCACTCCATTTAAAATTAACCAACAACTAATAGCTTTAGTAAAAATCACGTACTACTTGCTTCTGAAATTACGTCAATGTGACTAGTATCACGCGGCAAACGGTATAGTACAGCACTAACATACGTTATGCAAAAAATAAAGCAACGCTCTCTATCAGTAAAAACCGAAAGTACTTAGTTGCCAACCCAATAGTATAAATTAAAAATTACCATATAACGGCTGTTTAAAATTTCGCGGTTTTTTTAAAGAATAACTAAAACACATAATTTGCATTCACTTTCAAAAACTTTTTATTGGTAATTGAAGTATCAGTTATGACATTTATATGCGAAAAATAATATCTACCAAATAGCGTCCTCTTGCAGTTCCACAAACGTCCACTCTTTTATTAAAATTTTCAATGACATTTTGACATAATCGAGGCTCTATCTCACCAATGACACGAATAGTTTCATCTTTCAAAGCATGAATTGATTGTGGATTGGTTTTAATAAGCCTGACTTTTCACATAACCCCAAAGAAAATAGTCTAACGGTGTCAAATCACACGATCTTGGTGGCCGATTAACATCAGCGTTTCTTGAGATTACACGTCCAGGAAATTTTTCTCTCAATAAATCAATTGATTCGTGTGCAAAGTGAGGTGTAGCTCCATCCTGTTGAAACCACATATCCTCTAGATCAATATTCATTAATTCCGACCACAAAAATTCGGTTATCAACCGACGATATCGATAACCATTGACAGTTACAGCTTCACCAGCAGCATTTTCAAAGAAGCAAGGTCCAATTGCACCACCTGACTATAATGCACACCAAACAGTAACTCGTTTAGGATGCATGAATAATTCGTGGATTTTCCTCACCTCAGATACGACAATTAACATAGCCAACAAGTTCAAAATGTGCCTCATCGGAAAACATTACATTTTGAGAAAAATCAGCTGGTTGTTCATTGATGAAATTGACAAATGAACGACGTTTTAAATGATCTAATGGCTTCAGTTCCTGTGTTATTTGAACCTTAAATGCCTTCAGAGCTAAATCCTTGTGTAAAATACACAATGTTGTTGATCCACTGAGTCCAAGTTGTTGTGAACGTCGTCTAATGAACATTTCAGGATCTTCAGCAACACTTTCACGAACCAAACCAATATTTTCTTGTGAACGACCACTCTTTATTATTTTTCATTTTTGGGATCTTCCACGGAACCGGTCTCTTGAAATTTTTTAATAATTCGACCAATAGTGCTTTCAGATGGACGATTATGTAAACCATAAAATTCACGTAATTTTCTAAAAAGCCATGTTGTTGATCCACTCCAAGTCCAAGTTGTTGTGAACGTCGTCTAATGGACATTTCAGAATCTTCAGCAACGCTTTCAAGAACCAAACCAATATTTTCTTCGATCACTACGACTGCATTTTTCACTTTTTTGATCTTCCACGGAACCGGTCTCTTGAATCGTAAAACAATACCATCGTATATTAAAAATATTACACTAAAATACCCAAAACTATCTAAAAACGAGTTTAACAAAGCGTTATTTATTAGAATTTATTACAACAAATGAACACATATCCATCTGTAAAATGTATTCTAATTTATATGTGAAAATATGTATTTTTTATTATACAAACGTTGCTAATGTCTTTTTAAAAAATTATATGCTTGCATTAGGCATCTTTTTGTGTAAAATTTGTTATAAGTTTAACGCAGAATTTAATTGTAGAAAAACGTATACTTCCAATAAGTTGTTGTTTGTCATCTTTATTGACTCAATTACACAATTGTTTGGACAACTAAAGTTAATTATCGTGCTTACAAATAACGTCAGAATGTGTATAATATTGAATGCTCATAGCAAGTTAAATACACAGATAATATCTGGCGAAGGCAAAAGCCATGACTAATATGTATAGTTCTATAAATACTTCCTAGTACACTTATGTTGAGTGACTATAAACATATTTAAGAAGGATGTGTGGATTTTTGTCCAATACAAAAGTAATTTGAAGGGTATTAAATGCATTTCTGTGTCGTTTGTAGTAATAAGCTTGAATGTTTTTAAGCTAAAGTTGCAAAAATAATATACATTTACACTAGGCGATTAATTGGAAGAATTTTTTGAACGTTTTGAGAAGTAATTTTTATTTTCTTCCTGAAAATTTTAAGAATTAAGGACCATATTCTACCATATTCAAAAAATATATAGTTTTCAAGAGAGTTAAACTACGAATTAATTTTAGAACTTCGCGAGGTTGTAACTTGTGACTTTTAATAGTTCATGTACAGTAAACTCTCTCGTTACGCCCACCTCTAATCAAAGCCACTTTTTAAATTCTAAAACTAATCACACGTATCATTGACCCTTCTACGAGGGTAGTCGTAGAAGGGTCAATGATACGTTTATATTTCGGGAATAGCAAACAAAAAAAAATTTTACCATCGAAAATAGTTTTATTGCTTTTCAAAATATTCTGCTTGAAAATCAATGCACTTTTGTATTCGTTTAGACCTATTGCTGCCACTCTCATCTCCAAAATATGAGTTTTGAATACCTCAACTGCCTCGTCCGGCGTAGAAAACCGTTGACCGCGAAGTTTATTCTCGTGTGGGAACGAAAAGAAATCACAGGGTGATAAATCAGGGCTGTACGGCGGATAGCTCATCAATTCAATGTTTTGCCCGGTCAAACATTCGATTGTTCCAACAGACCTGTGAGAGCTCGTATTGTTATGGTGGAGAATGATCTGTCGTTTTCGGTTTGTTTTCCTTATTTCTTCAAAAACTGTTCGCAAACAAATAGTTGTGTAATATTCGGAATTGATCGTTCTACAACTCTCTGGAGGCGCGGCCGCAACGTGACCATTGTTTTCCGAAGTAACAGGCAACTATTTGTTTTGATGTGCTTCGAGCCAACTTTTGTTGGTTTTGGCTCATCTTGGAATACCCACATAGTTGACTGCTGTTTACTATCGGGCTCATACCTATAGATCCAAGATTCATCACCCGTGACGACTTTATAAATATTCTTTGAAGCACCGCCATTGTATTTTTTGTGCATTTCTTGGCACCAATCGACGCGAGTCCTTTTTTGAGCTGTTGTCAAAGCACACAAGTTAACGAAGTTATAAAAAACGAATCCGATTTAGAGATACTTTTTGAAGAAGGCTCGAATACAGAGAAAAAAGGAAAATATCACAAAACTAAAAGTTCTGCAATTGACCAAGTAGATTACAGTTGCTTTGGTAAAGCTAGAAACGAAACATTCCCATATTTAGACGTTTAATAAAAGAAAAAGCTTCTGGAGCAACCGAAAGCTTAAATTACGAAATTTAAAACTTCAAATGAATATCCAAAACAGTTCCCGAGAGTATGATTATTAACACAAATAATGTTGAAATGCATCGGAAAGCTGGCTAGGTGCGTAAGCGTTTAATTATACTTCTCGCATATTCTAAAGTAGGAACACGGTTTACATATGTATTTACATCTGTCACAATTAACAATCCACTTTTGCCAAGCATCTTCGCATCACTGACATGGTTCAAGCTATCGGTAATGCCTGCACGAGTTCGTTCCATCCGTTCCTGTCACTGGTTACGCGAATGAATGTTCAAACTTAGTCATGAGGCAGTTTTTATCGCACGTGACCAGTTTAGGACACGACGAGCAAAAAGAGGAAGATCCCAAATAACTAATATTGCATAAACCTCTGGGTTCGCGGTTATAGTTCCTGTATATTCTAACGTAGGAAAACGATTTATAAATGTATTAATTAATAATCCACCTTTGCAAGACATCATGTTGTCAATTATGCAAGCTATCGACAATGCTTGCATGCGTATCCCCCCCCCCCAACCTCATTGTTTCCTGTCGCTGGTTACCAAGAATATTGTTCAATCTCACAACACAAGTTCTTTATGCCAATTTCTTCTAATTTGCCTATTCTGTGCCTGTTTGTAGACAAATAATAGTAAGTTTTATATTTGAGAATTTTCGTAGTGGATATTGATGAATTTTAAATTCAATTTGTCAATTTCTGTGTTGCACAATTCCAGTGGCCAGTACCTAAACAATAAACTAATTTAGATCTTGATGCTAAAGCTACAAAAATAACTTCGTCAAACATCTGCCGTTTTGAATTTTGATAGTTTGCATATTTTGATTTATAATTCTGCAAGGAACTACCTCGAGACCTTTCTTCTTTATTATTTTGCATTCTTCAAGATTTCCCTTTATGAAAGTTGTTATTCATCAAAAAATGTACATCTTCTGTTCATATAAAACAAATATCGATATTTCGATTTAATAATTTTCTGCTTTTAAAGAATATAAATTTCAAATTTAACTCCACTAACGTCAAAGACGAAAATGTTCCTTATAACGAGACAATAATAAAACATCCCCATCCCTCTTAGACGAAAAAAGGACAATATCAATAATAAATTCCACCTTCCTTCCCCGGAGTGCCCGGACTTTGTTTCCAAAGAACAAAAGGGTACGAATGTAAATAGTGTTTTTGTGATATCTTTTTAACGTCTCCTATACTCTCTGGTCCTTATCCTCGGCATTCATTTATTTCTTTGCGAGAGCGTCCGTCTTTTGTCTCCGGTCCCCCAAACAAAACACAGCCTTAACTACCTTTTGTCCAAGTGTCACTTTCTTTTGTTTTGTTCCGTTCTCGTAAAAGTTTAATGTTTAAGAAGAAGAAGAAGAAGAGTATCTCTCACCTAGTTCCTACCATCGTGCCTCCCTCACCTCTCCCCATGGAGAGGGTCGGATGTGAGGGGGCTCACCGTTCTCCTATCCCCCACCTCGGCCCGTTCGACCCCCTTTTCCGACCACCTCTGGATAAAAAGACAACGTCATCCACTTTTGTCGTTGTGTATGTATTATTTTGTTTTCTTTCGACTCCCCTTTCTGCGCATTCACTTGGCGTTTTAATTTTGTATACGTCCCGATGATTTTATTTTCGGGAAGGTTTTTCGAGTGTCCGTTTCGTTTTGTTGAAATTAATTTTGAAAGCGTCGACGAGAAATGGAAGGAGATGAAATGGCTGAAGTCAAGTTAAAATATATATATATATTTATATCAGAGAAATTAAAGTGGGTTTCGGTGGAAAACAGAAGAAGGTCGTCCGGGCTTCCGCGCGCAAATGTCAAAAATTCGTTTTTAATTAAAAATTTAACTAAATTTTGACGCCAACTAGATGTAATAGAAATCCATATTCATGGTAACCTTTTTACATAAATTACAAACAAAAATATGAAATACTGCGAAGTTACATGAAATAGGTGTCAACTAGGAAGTGTTCATATTCCTATCTTAAGCGGTAAGGTCACGACATAATAAATTGGTTATTGAATGACTCTTAAAAATTATTTCAGTGTTTACATTGGATGTTAATTGAACATTTCTTTATTTATTAAATCATGGTTTATTATTTTAATAAACGTACGTAGTTAAGGTGTATTTTTCCACTGTGGAAACTATATAAAAAGTTTGCATTAATCCATGCAATTAACAACGTTTGACGCTATTAAAACGATTCTTACCACACAGAATGAGAAACTAAATTCTAAGAAAATTGCAGTAAAATGAAATTTTGCATGAAGCACGATATAGAAAAAATGTACATCATTTAATATTTCGTACGCCTTATATATGTATGAATCGTTGTTCTCCAAGCTATTTCATCATGTGCGAATTGATTAGCTTAGTCCTGAGAAGAATTTTGTTCCTGCTGACGTTTCGGTGACATCGCTATCATCTTCTTTGCTAGATTTTTATTACTTTAGTCTCATAACCGTGAGCGGTAATATATACCTAATGAAGAAGACGAAAAAGATATCACCGAAACGTTATGTGAAACAAAATCCTTCTCAAGACCAACCCGTATATATATATATATATATATATATATATATATATTGGGTTGGCAACTAAGTACTTTCGGTTTTGCAGTACAAAATAAAACACTTTTTTTTAAACAAAGAATGGTTTTTAATCAATTATATACTTTCCATTTTGCTCAACGACCTTTTGCCATCTTTCTTTCAGCTGCATGATTCCGCGCTCATAAAATTTCTGGTCCTTATCAGCAAAAAACTGAACCAGGTGCGAGTGAAGGTCATCGTCATTTGTGAAAGTTTTACCATTCAAAGAATTCTGCAAACTTCGAAATAAATGGTAATCAGATGGTGCTAGATCAGGGCTGTATGGGGGATGTGGCATCACTTCCCAGCCAAGCTCCAATAGTTTCCCACGAGTTGCCAAAGATGTGTGAGGCCTTGCATTATCTTGGTGGAAAACTATACCTTTCCGATTTGACAATTCTGGCCGTTTTTCTTTGATTGTTTCATCCAGTTTTATTAATTGTTGACAGTAAATATCAGAATTGATCGTTTGGTTCCTTGGAAACAGATAAAAAAACACAACACCTTTGTAATCCCACCAAACTGATAGCATGATCTTTTTTGGATGCAATTCAGCTATCGATGTGGTGTGAGCTGGTTTATCGTGTTTGCTCCATGATCGTTTTCGGACTATGTTACTGTACAGGACCCATTTTTCATCACCAGTGATGATTCTTTTCAAGAAAGGGTTGGTTTCATTTCGTCTAAGGTGCATATCGCAAAAGTTGATTCTTTGTGTTAAATGAATGTCTTTCAATTCGTGAGGTACCCAAATATCAAGCTTCTTAACTAGCCCAAGACATTTTAAATGTTTTTCAATTGTTGTGTGCGATACATGTAGCCTCTCGGCAACCTCTCGAACAGTTATATGACGATCCTCTTCAATTATGACTTTGATTTGGTCATCATCAACGTCAGTAGGCCGACCAGAACGTTGCTCATCTTTGAGGGAAAAATCTCCAGAACGAAATTTTTTATACCAATTCTGACACGTGCGCTCTGTTAAGCAATTAGCACCACAAACTTCACATATCTTTTTGTGAGCCGCAGCAGCTTTCTTTCCTTTACGGAAATAAAATAGAAAAATATGTCGAAAATGTTCGTTTCTGCACTCCATTTAAAATTAACCCACAACTAATAGCTTTAATAAAAATCACGCGCTACTTGCTTCTGAAGTTACGTCAATGTGACTAGTATCACGCGACAAACGGTAAAGTACAGCACTAGCATACGTTATACAAAAAATAAAGCAACGCTCTCTATCAGTAAAAACCGAAAGTACTTAGTTGCCAACGCAATATATATATATATATATATATATATATATATATATATATGTTCAAAAGAAGGTTCTCGCGGTTATAAGTATGAGTAATATTACTCTCCGTGATGTTTGACAGAAATTCTCGAAGAATCGGCGTCCCGACGTTTCGCATCAACCTGAAACTGCTTGTTGCTGCATGTTGAGACGTGTTCATACGTGCATAGCAGCCGCCGCGCCATATCGATGGACTCAGTTATTCATTAGCAGTGAGAGTGTAAAGTGTTTGCGATGGCATCGTGGTCACGAAATGAGATAAGGACAGTTTTGAGTTATAATTTCGTGCATGGTTTAAACATAGACCAGTGCTTCGAAGAAATGACTCTTGCACTAGGTGATGTCTGTCCACATCGCACAATAATATTCAGGTGGTATAGAGAATTCCAAATGGAAAATTTAACTGTGGAGGATGCTGAGGGGCCGGGAAGGCCACGAACGTCGGTTACGGAGGAAAACGTTACTACTTCGAGGAAAATGCTTGGCGAGAACAGGCGAGTGACCTACCAACAGATAGAGGATACTTCAAGCCTAAATGAACCAGCAATTCGTTCGATTCTGGATGATCATTTGCACGTGAAGAAACTTTGTTCCCTCTGGGTGCCGACTCGATTGACTGAAGAGCAGATGACACGACGTGTGACTTGGTGCCGGGAGATGTTAAAAAAAGCTTAATAAGGGACAAACTCGGTATGTGAACAACATCGTGACAGGTGACGAGACTTGACTGTACTATTACGCCGTGCCGACCAAAGCTCAATACAAAGTTTGGGTCTTTGATGTTGAGGACCCGATTTGCAAAGAAGAAAATGTATTTTTCAAATCGAGTGGAATTGTGGAACGCGTCGTTTTGGACACACAGAAGACAGTCACAGCTAAGTGGTATACTGAACAGTGCCTGCCTAAAGTCATTGGATCTATGAAGAACCTGCGGCCAAAGTCAAGAATGGACAGTCCAGATCTTGCTCCCTGCGACTTTGCACTGTTCCCGCATATGAAAATGAAGCTAAAAGAGAGGCGGTTTTCCAGTGATGACCACCTTCTGCGGGCTTGGGACAACGAGTATGCTTTACTCTCTAGTAAAACTTGACAGAACTAGTTTAAAGATTGGCTTCGGAGGATGGAGAGGTGTATTGAGTGTCCAAGAAATTCACAGTAGCATTTGTATATATTGCTACATTTAACAATTACAAGTTGTATTGTAAGACAAATTAGTTTATAATGGGTAATTTGAAGCAGACAAAATTATACGTCTCAAAAATAAAAACGCTCGATTATTAAAATTTCGAACAAACAAATTTTACATATGCTAAAAGTATGTCAACTATTATTAAATTTACTTTTAAACACTTGTAACAAAATAACAAAGAATAAATGAATACACTCTTAGATAAACATCGGCGAAATATATTTTCTTGGCACCGCTTTAAAATAAAATCTTATGTCGATGTAACAATTGTACATACGATAGGTAATAGTTCTTGTTAAATTGTTCATAATACACTGAAAAATTAAATAAGACAAGTTTCAATCACTATAAATCAGATTTGCAATGGATAAAGGGAGAAATGGGAAGAATATTTCATAAAGATCTCGGCGGAAGGTAGAATTTTTAAAATAATTGTTGTTACAATAGATAGGACATATTGATCTGACAGAGACAAATATTTGTTAATATGGGTAAAATATACAATTCAAATAGGGTATCAAAGGGGGCGAGATTATTACAGATAATACAATATATATACATATATATTCGAACAAAAGTTCTCGCGGTTGTAAGTATGAGTAATATTAGATTCTCGGGCTCTCCGCGATGTTGGACAGACGTTCCGAGAGAATCGACATCTCGACGTTTCAAGAACATCCCAATCATCTTCTTCAGGAGTTATTTGGTAGTGAAGTTTCATGTTGACGCTTCACTACGAAACAATTCGTGAAGAAGATGATTGAGATGTCACCGAAACATCGCGACGCCAATTCTATTGAGAATTTCTGTACAACATCGCGGAGAGGCCGAGAATCTTAATATTACTCATATATATATATATATATATATATATATATATATATATATATATATATATATATATGTATGTATGTATGTATGTATGTGCTCATGGATTTTCACTTCACAAGTACAATATATAGGGGCTACTTTTTTAACGTCTACCCACGTTGTCATCTAGTCCTCGATTTGGAACGTCGAGTGGTTTTACAAAGATAATGGCTGATTAGATTGCACCAAAACATTGTGAGAACCACGCGACAATGTGGGAAGACACCCAAAATCCTAGAAAACCACTACTATATATACATACATACACACACACACACACATATATATATATATATATATATATATATGTATATATATATATATGTTCGAATGAAGGTTCTCGCGGTTGTAAATATGAGTAACATTAGATTCTCGGGCTCTCCGCGACGTTGGACAGAAGTTCTCGCAAGAATCGGCGTCTCGACGTTTCGATGACACCTCAATCATCTTCATCAGGAGTTGTTTCGTAGTAAAGCGTCAACCTGAAACAGTTTCAAGGCTTCATAAATATATATATATATATATATATATATATATATATATATATATATATATATGAAGCGTATGAATACTTCATTAATTTCTCATCGTAAAGTATTTATAAATAAAATGTTAGGTCCTTTACAGGAGACAATAAGGAATAAATAAAAAAAAGAAAAAAGCTTATTCGTATATTACGGGAATTACTAATACATACTAATACTGCGGCCCGCTGTAAGAATCGATCCTGCCCGTGAGACATTATCGTATTATTTCCTGTCTGATATCTATCGCTAAAAATTATGAACACTACTTTAAAACACTACTTTTAAACGCGGCCCGCGAACGTATTTGCACATTAAAGGTTGGCCCACAACATGTCAAAGGTTGCCCATACCTGATCTACACGAATACAAACCTTCTACCTTCAGAGAATAATGTGTTTTTGTACTACTATGTTATGAATTAGATATGCTCCGAATGCCAAAGTTTGTTTACATAACAAGTTATAAAGACCATCGTACATGAATCCGCCAGATATATTTCCTTGTACATCGTAAACCTTCTTGTGGTACTTACTGTACATCCAATTTCGCAATTTCTATTTTCGTGGAGACATAATAGTATTATAACAAAAAGTCGTATAATTTTATTATTTCGTGCGATGTCTATATGTAATAATTAAAATTTTTTACGAGCACACAATTTGATTATTAATTATTCTATCCATAATGCTATTACGTATCGAAATTAAAGTTTACAATAAAAATGAATTATACAAATTGTAATTAGTTATATGTTTAATCACATATCCTACAAGTTTCAAATAATTCGTAATGTTTACATGTTTATAAGCACCATTAAGTAATTATAGAAGTTAATTTCAGTTTTCACTCGTTTCACATTAACATAGAACCTAATTAGATATGTTAAATTGATGTTTCTACATATTTATGAAGGGAATTATCCGATGTTTACATGAAAAATTAATTTTGACATATTACAAAGCATATTCTGTGTTTGCTATCTGTTAGTGTACAAAAATTAATTAACAAAACGACTTGGTAACAAATCTGTAGTTAAAATTATATTGTTCGATTAAATACGTGCTTGGTATTAAGTTGTAATAGTGGTAACTAGGAACTTGAAACTAATGGTGAACGAACACGCGCAGATGTAACAGCTTGCATCATGCCAGTGACGCGAAGATGAAAATTTTTAATGTCGAGTCACTTAATATGCAAAATATTTATATTGTCGACTGTAGTATCGTCAGCGAAAATTAATTTTTGTACACTGACAAGTAGCAAATACAAAATATGCTTTGTAATATTTTCATAGACATCATGAATGTATAGAATAGTCAATTTAACATATCTAATTAGATTCTGTTTTAATGCGAATCAAGTGAAAGCTGAAATTGACTCAAATAATTACTTGTCCATATACAGACATGTAAACACTATGAATTATTTGAAACTTGTAGGATATATGCAACTATTATACATGAATATGTATTGGTATGGATTTTAAATGTCTTTGTAATTAGAATTTTTATAATTAATTTTTATTTCAAAACGTAAACTTCGGTATGCAAGAGTAACATTTATAGTAATTATGAAAATAATTGGCTTGTAAAAAACTTTAATTATAGAAATGTATATAATACACGATATAAATTACATAATACTTTTTATAACAATTCTATTATGTCTATACAAAAGTAGATAGTGAAAAAAAACTATTTAAAAGCCTTCCAAAAGGATGTACTTTACTAAAACAAAAATCTAATAGATTAATATTGGCAGAAACTTTTGGAAAAAAAATGTTGAACGGTATTTTATAGGATAAAAATATCGCAAGACAAAATACACTACCGGTCATATTTATTTGCCCACCCTAATTTTATGTATTTCCTGAAATACGGATTATCTTTCGAAAAATCTGTATTATAATTATTCAACAATATTATTAGTGGAAGTAATTCCATAATTTTTTAATTTCTACGAAAATCTTAAATTGTTTATGATGTATCGTAAAGGTCTCATAAATTGGAAAAATACCATAAATATTATATAGGCTAACTAATTATAATATTAGGATGTGTTATTCAAAAAGGAAAATAAATTTTATGTCAGTCATCGTTCATCTTTTGTTGCGAAAACAGTGAACTAGAGAGTTATTGTGAATATTTTAATGCAATGCCGAAGACGAAGGAATTATCTGTTGAAGTGCGTGCTACGATAATTGCTTATCATCGTACGGGTAAAAGTAATCGCGAAATTGCAAAATAATTACGATTAAATCGCAGAACCGTTGATTATAACGTTAAAAAATTTGAAGAAAGTAGTACATTTTCCAACAAAAGAAGATCTGGACAACGCAAAGCGACGACATCTGCAGATGACCGACATCTAATACGGATAAGTAGACTCGATAGACGAAAAATAGCATCAGAAATTGCTGCTGAAATGAATAGAGCACGTTCTAAACCAATTAGTGTATCCACGCTACAGAGAAGGTTAAGGCAAGCGGGTTTATACGGAAGAATTGCTATACGAAAACCACTACTACGAAAGCAAAACAAGATAAAACGACTAAATTGGGCTAAAGAACATAAGGCTTGGACGATTGATCAGTGGAATAATGTGTTGTGGACAGACGAATCGAAGTTTGAACTTTTCGGTAGTAAAAGGCGAATATTCGTAAGAAGATCCGCAGGAGAAAGAGTACTGCCAGAATGTATTGCGCCTACCGTAAAACATGGAGGAGGTTCAGTAATGATTTGGGGGTGTTTTAGTGGAAGATCCGTAGGCGATCTCGTCAAAACTGAGGGAATCCTAAGAAAAGAGGGCTACAAGGAAATTTTAGAAAATAACGCTGTTCCTTCAGGACTAAGGATTCTTGGCGAAAACTTTGTATTTCAACAGGACAACGATCCGAAACACACTTCTAGATTATATGGCGATTACTTGCGTCAACTAGAAGAGCAAGGGTAAATCTCTACAATGGTATGGCCAGCTCAAAGTCCTGATCTGAACCCAATAGAGCTTCTTTGGGAAGAATTGGACCGGAAGGTTCGAGAACGTGCTCTATCATCCACCACTGTACTGTGGGAACAACTTCAAGAAGCCTGGGCACAAGATGTCGCGGTTATGTGCCGCAATTATCAAAAATAAAGGTAGGTACATTGATGAGAGCAAAATTTAATAATAATTAATGATAAAGTTTTTAATATAAGGAAAATGTAACTATTTTATGTTTATTTTAGACTATTGTATAGGTACAATAAATAAATTTTCAGTACACATTTGATAGTTTAATAATTTTGGCTAAAACTTCTTTACAGATCGGAATTTTCTGATAACTGCGGGTCCTCATCATCAAAGACCCAAACTTTTTCTTGAGCTTTAGTCGGCACATCGTACATAGTACAGCCAAGTCTCGTTACCTGTCACGATGTTGTTCACATACAGAGATTGTCCCTTATTAAACTTTTTTAGTATCTCCCCACATCACAAGTCGTGTCATCTGCTCTTCAGTCAGTCGATGCGGCACCCAGAGAGAACAAAGTTTCTTCACGTGCAAATGATCATGAAGAATCGAACGAATTGCTGGTGCATTTAGGACTGAAGTACCCTCTGTCTGTTGGTAGGTCACTCGCCTGTCCTGTTCAAGCATTTTCCTCACAGTAGTAACGTTTTCCCAGCCTCTCAGCATCCTCCATAGTTAAATTTCCCCTTTAGAATTCTCTCTACCACCTGAATATCGTTATGCGATGTGGACAAACATCACCTAATACGAGAGTCATTTCTTCGAAGCACTGGTCTATGTTTAAACCACGCACGAAATTATAACGCAAAACTGCCCTTATTTCATTTCGTGACCACGATGCCATCGCAAGCACTTTACACTCTCACTGCTAATGAATAACTGAGCTCATCGACATGGCGCGGCGTCAACTATGAACGTACAAACATGTCTCAACATGCAGCAACAAGCAGCTTCCTACGATTCATTGTTACGTCATATTGCAAAACTTTCCTAGTACAATTTATATATATATATATATATATATATATATATATATATATATATACAGAATACGAGAAAATAGTTGTCCAACCATAGTTCTCTCCACTAACTTTAAAGAAGGAGGCCGAGGATATCGAGTAGATTCCGTGAAGTAGTCGAGATTTCTTCTTGTAATTATCAAATTATTATCACCATTATGGCCTACATTTTGCTCACTTTGTCAACCTAACACGGTGAAACTTCTAGTATTATTATTATTATTATTATTATTACCATTGTTATTTTTTCTAATGATGACAACTTAGTTACCGAAAGACATATTCTAATTACAAAACTACATTGTGATAAAGCGAATACTTTTAGCCAACATTTACTGATTTAAACAGATTTAACCACACATATCTTATGAAAATACCAACACTCTACCCATAACAATATTAGCATCTTTTATTACTATTATTATTACTTATTCATCTTTTAAAGTAGCAACTAATATTTATAACTAGCACTAGGTCAAAATTAATATGCGTGTTACACGTTTAAATTGGACCTGCTGCCTAACCTATCCCAACTTTAACTTCTTCGGTGAAGTTTCTTTTTAACTTCGTCAATCCGGAACTTTCAGCCGGGTTTACTTACAAAATAGATGAACATACCTGTTGGAGTCTTAATACGATGTTTTCTTAATGTTTTTCCGCTAGGAACAGCGCCATCTATGGTTGACGTTTCTTGATTTTGTTTCGTGAGAAAATAGGGCGTTATTGATTTTGTAGGGTGAGAAGAATTGCGACAGGTGGAGACACTTACTGGACCCAATTTTCTGATTAAATTTTACCTGTAGTGTCGTTGTAAGATAGTGAATCTTATTAAAGACTTTTTGAAGTATTTAACAAAAGAAAACGAATTTCATCTTGATTGTAATTGCAATAATATTATTTTCTTAAAATAACACGTATTTAGTGGGGTTCACGAAAAAGATTTACAGTCACCAGCGCTAGAACACGTGGCAATTTCATCTGTCAAGTAAGCTAAGTACTTAACAATACCGTTTAGTTAAAAACTTATGTAGAATCATATTTTCAAAACTATAAGTAAAGCAATCATTGCCCTAGGCAACTGTATGGTAGGTCGATGTATGGAAAAATAACCAATGTTTTTTACTACCACTTATTGGGACATCACGAGAACTTGTTTTTCTGATAATATTTCTGATATTTCTACTAAAAAAGCTAGGTAGAGGATCTATCAATATTGTAGATTATTAAAATCTTTCAATAATGTTTCGATTGTTTGGTTATGAGATTATCTGAGGTCTTCTAAAGATAATACACAAGATAGCGATTGTAAAGTCTTTCGGAACTGTTATAGATATCCATTTATAGATTAAGAGATTAATAATTGCGACAAAGATTTTAAATGAAGTAAAACTTTACCAAAAAGAAAATCTTAATTTTTGGAGCGAAGTTCCAAAATGATTTCGATGTTATCTTCGAGCAATATTTCGATGATTCAGCCTTTGATTAAACAAAATATAATCAAGCAGTGAAGGAAACTTAAAATGAGGTCACTAAATAAAGTAAAATTTCTCCGAAAGAGAACTTATATTTTTGAAAAGAAATTCCAAAATGGTTTCGGTGTTATCTTTAAGCAAGTCTTCACTGATTTTGATTAAATAAAATATAAATAAGCAGTGAAAAGGAGTTGAAATGTATTGTATAAATGAAAGAAAAGTTTACTGAAAGAGAATATAAATTTTTGGAGCAAAGTTCCAAAGTAGTTTCGATGTTATCTTTGAGCAATATTTCACTCATTCAATCAGTAATTTAACCAAATATAAATAAACAGCGAAGAAAACTTGTTCTTTAACTAATTGAAACAAAATTTTATTGAAAAAGAATATGAATTTTTGAATTGAAGTTCCAAAATGGTTTCCGTGTTATATTTAATTATATAATTTTGACTACACAAAATATATGTAAGCAGTGAAAAGACTTGGAGCGTGTTGGTTATTGAATTTCGTATATTCGTTCCGAATACCTCTATCAATTCGAAGCACCATAAAGTACCACGTAAATCAGAAAACTGACAAACTCACTAATTCAAACCGATGTTACAAGCCATGCAACTGGTCAATTCCAAAATTAAAATTTTAGTTTTAATTACCATCTATTACCATATAAACAAATATCACCACCTACTACTGTGGGAACAAATAGTAAGACTTTGTTCATAATTTTTAAATTCCTAATTTATTCTTCCAAATCTATTTCGTCCCCCTCGAAGTAATCCCACTGGCCCCAATACACTTGTGCCAACGTTTCTTCCAATTCTCGAAACAGTTGTTAAAGTCAATTTCAGGTATAACCTTCAATGCGCATAGCGATTCACGTTTAATGTCTTCAATTGACTCAAAACGGTTTCCCCGGAGCGGTCGTTTGAGTTTGCTGAATAGCCAGAAGTCACAAGGAGCTAAATCAGGCGAATACGGTGGTTGCGGCACGATATTGGTTGAAAATTTGGCGAAAAACTCAGGAAGAATTAATGCAGTATGCGAGAGTGCATTATCGTGGTGCAAAAACCAAGAGTTGTCGGCCCATAATTCTGGCCTCGTTTTACGAAAAGCATTGCGCAAACGACGCATAACACTCAAATAGTATTCTTTGTTGACAGTTTGGCCGGTCGGAAGGAATTCGGAGTGCACCACACCTCGATAATCGAAGAAAACTGTCAACATAGCCTTGATTTTTGACTTGCTTTGACGTGGTTTTTTGGGCTTCGGCTCACCTTTGATACGACATTCGGCCGATTGATCGTCTGTTTCCGGTTCATAAGCGTAGATCCAAGTCTCATCTCCAGTTATGATGCCTTTCATTTTGTCTTGATAGTGGGAAAGCATTGTTTCACAGACGTCAACGCGACCCTGTTTTTCGAAAAAATTGAGTGATTTTGGAACAAATCGTGCTTTCACTTTTCTTAGGCCCAAATGATCTTTCAAAATGGTTTTCACAGATCCTTCCGATATTCCAACGATGCCAGTAAGGTCTCTGACTGTTAATCGTCGTTTCTCAAGCACCAATTCCTTAATTCTATTGACGTGTTGATCATCAGTTGATGATGGCCGTCCTGGACGTGGTTCGTCATCAACGCGTTCTCGACCCTCTTTGAATAATTTGTACCAATCAAAAACACTTGCTCGCGACAAACAATCATCACCGAAGGCCTTTTGCAACATTTTGAACGTTTCGGCACCAGAAATTTGATTCCGTACACAAAATTTAATGGAACTTCTTTATTGAATAATTTCACTCATTGTAAAAATCGCCGAATGCACTTTTTGTACTTCAGAAAGACAAGCGTATACTAAACACTAATGATTATTTTGATGTGACATTTGGCACAGATGTCACTGACAGTCATACCAACCTAAAAAAAAAATATTTCGACGAATGGGTTTTCGCGGAAATTTAAATTAAAAAGTCTTACTATTTTTTGCCCACAGTAGTATTACATTATTATTTAACATATTTATAACATTTTTGAGATTACATCGCCAATCGCAGATTTTAAAATTTTTTTTTTTGTTCAGTAGTAATTATTAAATACAATGACTTTTTTTAATTATTATAAACAAAGTTCTAAAGAAAATAATATTGTTTCAATAACACCTAAAATACATTTCGTAACAAAAAATATTTTAGCACACGTTTTTATGCATTGATTTATCTCAAATTCAACAATGCCGCCATCTGTAGGGTTGCTTAAGTACCACAAACGTTCAACCCTTATATCTAGTTGAGCTAGTTGCCAAGCAAGCCCTTGTGGAGCCACTAATCGGGAGGTCTAAGGTTTAGAATTGTTAATTCATAAATTATGAAATCATCTACATACACATTTATGATCGCATATTTAAAGAGCGAAAGCAATTTTGTAAAATTCACTTTTTGTATTTGAAATTGATTTGATTATTATTACAAAAAGAATCTTTGAAATAAAATGTAAAAAAACGTGAGTTATTATTTAAGTTTTACATATAAAACTGGAGTAAAACAGTAGATAGCTTTTAAAGACGTTGTTTTTCGAAGTATTCTCCGCGAAGATGAATGTACTTTTGCAGTCGCTCGAACCAACGCTAAAAGCAGTTGCTCCACTTGTTTGTTGGTACAGTCAAAATTGCGTTTTCGAAGGCATCGAATGCTCCTTCTGAAGACTGGAAACTTTGACCACGCAGTTCGTTCCTGATTTTCGGAAAGGTAAAGGAATCGTTGGCACTTACACTACCGGTCATATTTAGTTGCCCACCCCAATTTTATGTGTTTCCTGAAATACGGATTATCTTTCGAAAAATCTGTATTATAATTGTTCAACAATTATTATTAGTGGAAGTAATTCCATATGAATTTCTACGAAAATATTAAATCGTTTATGATATACTGTAAAGGTGTCATAAATTGGAAAAATATCATAAATATTATATAGGCTAATCCCTACAGTATTAACAGTTTTACTTGCATTTCCGAAAGGTGTTACCAATATTGTGTTATTGTACTAACTAATTACAATATTAGGATGTGTTATTCAAAAAGGAAAATAAATTTGATGTAAGTCATCGTTCATCTTTTGTTGCGAAAACAGTGAAATAGAGAGTTATTGTGAATATTTTAATGCAATGCCGAAGACGAAGGAATTATCTGTTGAAGTGCGTGCTATGATAATTGCTTATCATCGTACGGGTAAGAGTAATCGCGAAATTGCAAAAGAATTCCGATTAAATCGCAGAACCGTTGATTAAAACGTTAAAAAATTTAAAGAAAGTGGTACATTTTCCAACAAAAGAAGATCTGGACGACGCAAAGCGACGACATCTGCAGATAACCGGCATCTAATACGGATAAGTAGGCGCGATAGACGAAAAACAGCACCAGAAATTGCTGCTGAAATGAATAGAGCGCGTGCTAAACCAGTTAGTGTGTCCACGGTACAGAGAAGGTTAAGGCAGGCGGGTTTATACGGAAGAATTGCTCTGCGAAAGCCACTACTACAAAAGCAAAACAAGATAAAACGACTAAATTGGGCTAAAGAACATAAGAATTGGACGATTGATCAGTGGAATAATGTGTTGTGGACAGACGAATCGAAGTTTGAACTTTTCGGTAGTAAAAGGCGAATAATCGTAAGAAGATCCGCAGGAGAAAGAGTACTGCCAGAATGTATTGCGCCTACCGTAAAACATGTAATAGGTTCAGTAATGATTTGCGGGTGTTTTGGTGGAAGATCTGTAGGCGATCTCGTCAAAATTGAGGGAAACCTAAGAAAAGAAGGCTACAAGGAAATTTCAGAAAATAACGCTCTTCCTTCACGACTAAGGATTCTTGGCGAAAACTTTGTATTTCAACAGGTCAACGATCCGAAACACACTTCTAGATTGTGTGGCGATTACTTGCGTCAACTAGAAGAGCAAGGGCAAATCTCTATAATGGTATGGCCAGCTCAAAGTCCTGATCTGAACCCAATAGAGCTTCTTTGGGAAGAATTGGACCGGAAGGTTCGAGAACGTGCTCTATCATCCACCACTGTACTGTGGGAACAACTTCAAGAAGCCTGGGCACAAATTACAGAAGATACACTGCAAAAATTAATTGAAAGGATGCCGCGGTTACTATTTTATGTTTATTTTACACTATTGTGTTGGTACAATAAATAAATTTTCAGTACACATTTGATAGTTTAATAATTTTGGCTAAAATTAAGGGCAGGCAAATAAATATGACCGGTAATGTATATAATACAAGTGACATAAAAAATATGTGTGTTGTAGAAAAGTTCGAGAGTGTTATGAACAAAGATTTCGATTTTACCAGACGAAGGCAAATTTGTGATGGTGCGTTGTATAGATCCGTTATCTATTTCTAAAAATTATTTTAATTATGCGGTCGTTTATCAAATATAAAAATATAATTTCAACACGACGTATATACGTTTCTCTTTGATACAAATATGGAATCTTACGTCACGCTGCAAACATTTTCTCATTCTTATCCATTCTTCACTACGCAGCAATAGCTGCGAATAATGTGTTATTTATAAAACAAAACATAAATCATATAACTAACGCCTTGTTTAGATCCAATCCGCGGGAAAAATATCCTAGCTCTACACATCGTACCAGTTTTATTATGTGCTCCGACTACCTGTTTTTGTAATTGTTATTGCAATAGCATTCGTTTACTTTATATTTACATTTTTATTGTTATACGGCGTTTCGAAATTGATCACAAACTCTATTGTATACAATTTCATGTGAGTAAAGAAAAGAAGGACAAAGAAAAGAATTTACTTTGCTAATAAAGTTTTCAATGATTGTCCAGCATATTATGTCATGTGTTAATAACTTCTATCAACAAATTATTCAATCTTTAACTTATTTGTTACACGTAAATAGAGTTGTATTTATAATCGTGTTTGCAAACAGATATCTGTTCTTACGATTTCTTTCCTTCTAGAAATCCTCGTTTCTCTTTCATATAGGATTCGGTTTTAATATATTTAATATTGATTTCATTCATATTGGAGTTTAATTGGACTATTGTTTATCGCTTTTGCTTTATCATGAAATATAGATTTCTTATATTCACACACCACATGATCCAGAAGTACATCTGCGTTTTGCTGTTGCAACGACAAAAAAATGATTAACTTTGATTGTCTTCAAATGTTTTTGAATAGTTGAGAAAGCTTATCCAACAATTTCTATTTTTCTATTTCTATGTTTCTGGACTGGAACCTTTGACCACACAGTCCTTTTAATTCGGAAAGGCAAAGAAGTCGATGGAACCTGGGTCCGGACTATACGGACGATGGTCCAACGACGTTTTGTTGCGTTAAAAATTCAATTGTCTTGCCTGCTGTGTGCTAACTTGCATTGCCTCGGTGGAGAATGATTCGTTGTTCGGAGTTGGTTTTTCGAAGCTCAGCTATACTTTGCAACAAACAAGCGGTTGTATACTAATCGACAGTAACAGTTCTTCGATCTTGTAGATCAATTGTTGCTACATGAGACAAATATCGCGAGAATTTTTTGAAGACACTTCGAGAACGAATGACTTTTGTCTACTTTTCTTCACCTTGGAACACCCAAACAGATGACTGGCTTTTATTTTCTATCTCGTATGAGTAAATCCATTCATCACCACTGACAATGTTGTACACGTTTTCAGAATTTCCGGCGTTGAAGCGATCTAGAGTTTTTTGACACCAATTCACCTTAATGCTTTCTGGTCTTCGACCAACAGATGCACTATCCAACGGGAAACTAATTTTTTACACACAATTTTTTAGGAAGAATTTTTCGAATTGAGGTCTTTGAAATCCCCAATAATGCTTCAATCTTACGATATTGTTACATGTCGATCTTTGTTGCGCACAGCATCGACATTTTCCTAAGTGACTGCCGTTTTTGGTGAACCTGCTTTTGGATCGTCGCCAAGACCAATCCGTCCACGTTTGAATTCTCCATACCAACAAGAAATTGTTGACTGATGTGGTGCTTCATTGCCGAAAATAGAAACTAACTCGGTGAGGCATTTTTGTTGAGATAATTATCTTAATCACTAAGGTTGATATATAACCCCTTTCCACATTAACTTTTGTAATTCTGTATATGCATTTCGACAACTAAGTTGTCATCATCAGCAGACAATTGCAAAGTGTCGCACCTGGTAAAACACGGCGAAAAATACCTGTACGAAAAACAAATTCCGTATGCGATCTACACCGCTGAGAACCAAGATGTATACTGTGTACATCTTGGTTCTCAGTTAAGTTAAGTTAATCAACCACAAGCTCCAAAAAATACCGGTGTAGATCGCGTACGGAGTTTGTTTTTCGTACAGGTATTTTTCCTTAAGTTAAGTTAATCAACCACAGGCTCCATCAAATTCAACTTCGAGATAATTATCTTCTTAAATTATAAAAAATTATTCTCTGTTTAATTCCATTTTTCAACTAGCTTGTCAACTTTGATAGTTCCTTGTAACTACTACACTACACGTATCGCACTGAAATTTTAGATTTATGTTAATTAAAGGTGGAGATTAATTTTTAGTACATACAAAATTTAAAAGACATCCCACGTATATTTAAATTACAAGCATTAACAGTGAAAAATCATGACGATATATTTAAATTACGTTAAAAAAAATAATATCTGTTATCCATTCCGAGATATTTACAGTATTCGAAAGCAGGGGAATAAGCTTCTAAAAAACTATGTGCTGTTCATGTATACTAATTAAAAATAAAATAATTTAAAATTGTAACTCTGCGTATTTGTTAATATTTAGTGTTTTCCTTCTTTAATTTTGCTTTGGAAAATCTTCACCTCCAATTACAATCCACGAATTCAAGCACACGATACCTTACAAACACAACAGACGTGCGTACTTGTAGCTGAAATAAACATATGTGCCTGCCCCACTCATCACTACGATTCGGTGACTTTAAATACGAAGACGTTTAAATTTTAACGCTAAGTTAGCGCCTGAGCTCCCGCATACTCTGAAAACATTCTAAGACGGTTCGTGTGGTTTGTAGTCGTTCTCACGATCAAATAAAATGAATCTAGATATGATCCAGAAGAAAGTCAAAACGATGAATTGGAAGGACCTGCTTGAGAATTTTCAAAAGGACGACATTTTTTACGAAACGGAGGGTAGTGATATATCGAAATTTTTTGCGGGAAAAAATATCTTTTTGACTGGCGGTACAGGATTCTTGGGAAAACTGTTAGTGGAAAAGTTGCTGCGAGCCTGTCCTGATATCTGTGATATTTATATATTAATTAGGGCAAAAAAGGGGATAGATATCCATACAAGAACTGATGAAATTTATAATGATATAGTAAGTAGTTTAAATATTTCTTTAATATGCACATGTCTAATAAAATATTAGGTATCTGATCAAAAATATTTTTTACATTTAATATTTAATCGTTAAAAATATTTGTTTTCTCCCCCCATATATTTTATATTTAAATAGATTGTTGAATAATTTCAACGACAGCCAAAATGTATTTATATTTTCATTTTGCTTACGTAAAAGCAGAAAATGTTATGCATTTCAAGCTAATTTTAACGAAACTCAGAAACCAGTTTTGAAAAATACGTCTTACAACCCCGTTTCGCTGAAAGTGCGCCAAAAATAAATTTATTAATAAAAAAATATCCACAAAAAAACATATACAGTGTATCTACGCGTCTTCTGCAATAGGCTATCGATATTCTGTTGCTTGAAGTGATTCCTTTACTAAAAAAATTTAGAGAATTTAGAGAGTTCTAGATCAAAAATCCGCAAAAAATGACATAGAGATCTAAAAAACATTGTTCAATGTTAATCTAGCTCGTGGTCTTCCGCATTTGTTGTCTATACTTTCATACGTTGCAACGTGCAACAATGTAAACAGAAGCAGCAGTTCAGTCCTGAAGATGTCGCATACAAGTGGTGACGAAACGTCGTTGCCACAATTATCGAAGACGCGGTTTAAGTCCGGAAGCCAAGATAACGAAAATTGTTAAAGATTATTCGAAATATATACAGGTTGCAATTGAAATGTTCTCACGACATCATCTAGCTCGACTTTACTTTGGCATTTGGTTTGCGCACACAAAATATTTTATATTAGGCAGATTTTAGAATAATTTGTAGATATAAAAGTCAAAATGTATTTATATTTTTATTTTATTTGTGTAAAAACAGAAAATTTTATGCATTTTAAAAAAAATTTAACGAAACTCAGAGGCCGATGTTGAAAAACACCTCTTACAACTCTGTTTCGCTAAGTGTGTCAAAAATAAATTTATTAATAAAGAAATAATGAAAGAAAATATATATAGTGTGTCTACGGGACTTCTCCAATAGTATAGCAACATTTTTTTGTTTGAAGTGTTTCCTTTACTAGAAAAATTTTCGTTATTAAAAAAAGATAGTATAACTAAGAGAGTCTGGACCAAAAACTCAAAAGAAATAACATAGTATTCTAAAATACATTGTTCAAGGTTAGTCTGGTTCATGGACGTGTTCGTTGTCCATATTTTCATACGTTGTTGCAGCAGTTAAGCCCTGAAAATGTCCGATACAAGTCGTGACGAAACGTCGAACTTTATTAAAAAAAGGCATATATAAGAAATAACATAGGGATCTAAAAAGTATATACAGATTGTAATTGGAATGTTCATGAACTTATCGTCCGGCTTGAGTCTACTTGGCATTTGGTTCGGGTTCTTCCTTCCTTCGGTTTTCGTCATATTTTGCAAACAGATCAAATTATGATTATTTCAATAACTATGTCGTTCGAATATTCTCTTTCATCTGGTGTTCCTCAGGGATTTCCCTGGACATAAACTAGCGACTTAATATAACATCATAGAAAGAAGCCTAAGGATGGAATGAGGTTATATTAAGTCGTTAGTTTATGTCCAGGGGAAACCCTGAGGAACCCCAGATGGGAGATAATTATCTTCCATCCTTAGACTTCTTTCTCTGAGATTATATTAAGTCGTTAGTTTACGTCCAGGGGAATCACTGAGGAACCCCAGATGGCAGATAATTATCTTCCATCCTTAGACTTCTTTCCATGAAGTTATATTACATCGTTAGTTTATGTCCAGGGAAATCCCTAAGGAACCCCCATTTTATTATTTTCATTGTTTAAAAAATTTTTAAATTCTTTTGATATGAAGGTATATTAAGAACGATACATTTGTAAATTTAGAGAAGAGAAAAACTCAGCTGGACTGCCACCTGAAAGAAATCTAAACTTACAAATGTATCGTTCTTAACATACCTTCATATCAAAAGAATTTCAAAATTTTTTAATCAATAAAAATAAAATGTTTTGGTACTTAGTTAAAAATAAACACACCAAATACAATTCACATTTTCTTCATCGAGATATTTGATATAACAATAAAAATCAATTCAAAGTACTAAACTAAATATCTTTAGCTAGTGTTATGTGCTCGATATATAGTTTTTTATTCTTGTAATTCTGTAATAATTAGTAATGTTTTTCATAAATTTGAATACTCAAAGAAATAGACGTCCGAAAATAATATATAGACATTTTTATGCTTATAAAATATATACCCTATATCTATATATGGCGTAATTTAATTCTTTATCAATTTTAAAACTTTATTTTTTTCAAGAATAACAGTTCTAATTCTAATTCAGGCACTGTTGATAAAACGATATTATTATTTTTCAATAACTGCAATTGTCACAGGTCTTGTAACAGGTTTTAATGCATTAACTTCTACTTAGGAAAAATTTTAATTTGCGGAATATTCCACGAACTTTTGTCCCATAAAAGTTTATTCAAAATAACTTCTTCAACACAATGCGGTTTTTTAATTGTATAATTTCGATAACTAAGTTATCATCCTCAGCAGTAGAAAAATTAGTAACAATCGAAGCATTAGAACATACTTACACAAGTAAGGTACGAGGGAGCGTGTTTATATTCGCGGAATGGGGGACAAGGGGTGGAAATAAAAAAACCAAATTATTTTTCTTTTTCAATATATTCACCTGCAAGACGGATACATTTTTCACATCTTTCAATTAATTTATTTATACCCTCATAAAAAAATGATTTCTCTTTATCTGCAAAATACGCCGAAACTGCCTCCTTGACTTCATCATCGGCAGTAAATTTTTTACCCCGCAGCTCTTTTTTCATTTTCGGAAACAGGTAATAATCACTCGGGACCAGGTCTGGGCTGTAGGGTGAGTGATTCACAATTTCGAAGCCATGCAGGGCAGCTAACGCAACGCGGCTCTTGTGGACGGGCGCGTTGTCGTGCAAAAGCAGAACACCTTTTGTCAATTTTCCCAGTCTTTTCTCTTTAATGGCTTCTTTTAGTCGCTCTAATATTGAATCGTAATATTCTCCGGTTATAGAAACACCTTTATCTTTATAATCAATCAACAATATTCCTTCCGAGTCCCAAAATACCGTTGCCATGAGTTTCCCAGCTGATTGTGACACTTTAAATTTCTTGGGAGGTGCTGTGCCCTTTTTATACCACTGCATGGAGTCTTGTTTGGACTCAGGTTCATAATGATGAACCCAAGTTTCGTCTCCAGTAACAATTCCACTCAATACACCATCCTTGTCTTCATTACAGAGGTCCAAAAATGCACGCGAACACTCTACGCGCTGTTGTTTTTGCGGCGGCGTGAGCATTCTCGGCACCCATCTTGCGCTGACCTTAGACATGCCGGGATGATCGTGTAGGATTTTAAAAATTGTTGTATCGGATACTCCAACCATTTCTGCGAGTTGTTTCTTCTGTAGTCGAGCATCTTCGAGTACAATTTGTTCAACTTTTTGGATAAGTGCTGGCGTGGTCACCTCAATGCTCCTGCCCGGCCTCGGGTCGTCTTCAAGGGATTCCCTTCCTTGTTTAAATAAACTATGCCACTTGTACACCATGGTTTTTCCTGGACAAGAGTCGCCGTAAACCAATGACATCTCATTCATTATGGTCGCGACTGATTTTCCTTGCCTGGTAAGGAACTTTATAACGGCACGATATTCGATTTTTTCCATATTTCACTTTTCACTCCTGATTATGTTACTTGGTTGACGATAGCTCAAAGACTAACTGTCTAATAACAATGAAACTTCGTATTTATACTAATCATGAGTCGCTGCACAGGCCACGCCCCCAATGCGCCTACTCACCCCTCTACAACCCGCTCATTCCGCGAATATAAAAACGCTCCCTCGTATATCAATTTGTCACCAACTAGTTAGTTGGTGGACACGGTTAATTCATTATTAGTCGATAAGTCGAATCCTTCAAATGAATCGCTTCGCCCATCATTAATACAGACACTTTTTTGCGGTATAGAATATTGATTCTTACGTTCCGCAAAAGGATTAAAGTTTCTAAATTTTATTTATACAACAACACTTTGTGACTTGATATTGGCTGTTAGGACATTATCAAGTCTATATAACGTCCTAACAGACGCAGTTAATGTATATAATAACGGTTCTTTCATTAAGCGCTCCCCATCTTTAAATTTAAATAAAACAAAGTGTGCGCGAGATATCAGTGACATTTTTTATTCGTTTGAAAGGCCTATCGATGCCATTATGTATGGAATATAACATCGTGCAAATGTCCGCCGCGGCTTTGCTGGGTGGCGCGTATCTGAAATGTCTAATTTTCCATGACTCTGGCGCATAAATCAGGCTGAATTTGGCCGATGGCATGGGTTATGTTGGCTTTGAATGCCGCTGTGGTTTGTGGCTTATTCGCATAGACCTGCGACTTAAGAAAACCCCACAAGAAAAAGTCTAACGATGACAAATAGCACGATCTAGGTGACCAGTTCACATCACCTCCACGTGAGATGACCATGCCCTCAAATCACCTGTGCAGGCTGTCCAATGTGGCATGAGCTGTATGGCACGTAGCGGCGTCCTGTTGAAACTACATGTCGCTGGTGTCCATGTCATCCGATTCAGGCTAAAGGAAGTCGCCGTTGACGGTGATGGCCTGGCCAACGTCGTTCTCAATGAAACATGGACTGATTACGCCGCCAGCCTAAAATCCACACTAAACGGTAACTCTTTCGGGATACATTGGACGCTCTTGGATCTCATTTGGTTTGGTATCGTCCCAAACTCGACAATTTCGTTTTGTCGACGTACTCATTCATCCAGAAATGGGATTATTTTTTGAAGAAAATTAGCGTCAGTTTCCAACTGCTCCAGGGCCCATTCAACGAACACACGTCATTGTCTATGGTCGTTTACCTTCAGCCTGGGTCAATTGAATTTTGTATGGGTACAGGTCGAAGTCATGACACAAAACTCGTTGTGGTCAGCGAAGGCCGAGATCTTGTGAGCGGCGCGAAATCGACTGTCTCGGATTCTCCTACACACTGTCACGGACAGCGACGATGCTTTCGGCAGATCTTGAAAATTAGGGTCAGTTTCCAACTGCTCCAGGGTTATAATGTGCAATTTAGACAGTGTTTTATTTATTTGAAATAGTTTATTGTTGAGGTCGTTTTTTAGTGGTATTTAAATTGTTAATTAATGATAGAAGTATGTTGAAACAGATAAGAATTATTTGGATGAATAAAAGTATAATATAAATTCAACAATTTCTTGGTAATATAATGATAAAGAAATAAAAAAGAAATTTTCTACTTTGTTCCATACTTTCGGAATACAGTCTATACATAACGAGGTGTGGTTATTAAATAGCGAGACTGACGCTGTAAAACATTTTATTTTAACTTCATACATATCTACTTATTATCACCTTCAATATACACCCCTCCTCTACTCCTACAACCCTCCATGCGAATCTTCCATTGTTCGAAACAGTGCTGGAAGTCTTCTTCTGTCAGTTCCTGCAGGACGCGTACCGCTTTCACTTTCACAGCTTCAACGGACTCAAATTTTGTTCCCTTTAATTCAGACTTCACCTTAGGAAACAGATAGAAGTCGCGCGGCGCAAGATCCGGCGGGTAAGCCGGATGGTCTAACACTGGGACGCTGTACTCTTGACCGACAATGTGAAATGAGCCAGTGCATTGTCTTGGTGAGTTGTCCTTCCACAATTCGGGTCGTTTTTTCCTTATTCTTTCACGGAGTTAAGCAAGAACGTGAAAGTAGTAATGTTGATTAATAGTTTGACATTCAGGAACCCAGTGAAGGTACAGGATCCCATGAATATCGAAAAAAACAATTATCAATGACTGAAACCGGCAGTGTAAGTGATAGACCAAAGAGTGGACGTCCAAAAAAAGCTCGGTAAGGCTGATGCAGAGTTTTTAAAAGTTAGTTCCTTAAGAAATCGTAAGAAAGTTAGCGCAGAACTAGCTCAAGATCTTGCGCTAACATCTGGTACTTCGGTACATGCTTCAACAGCAAGGCGATACTTGCTCAGATCAAGTTTGAGGGGATGCGTGGTCGTGAAAAAAACCCTTATTGCGACGAGGTAATAGAGGGAAACGATTAAAATAATACTTGGGGATATGATAAGTGGCTACAAGTACTATGGACTTACGAATCTAAATATTAATTATTTGCAACGAACAGACGTCAGTATGTTACACGACACTATGGTGAATCGTTATTGGAACCACGTTTACAAACTACCATAAAGCATAGAGGAGGTAATATCCAAATTTGGGGTTGTATTTCAGCAGCAGGTGTGGATGAAATTGTAAAAATAGAGGGTAAACTAACTGGTGAGAAATACACACTATTAGAAGAATATGCCATACCATCGGGGCAGCGACTTATTGGCAATAATTTCATTCTACAGCAAGATAATGACCCCAAGCGTACCTCAGAACTTGTGAAAACTTATTTAACACAGCAGGAAGCAAACGGGGTATTGCAGACTATGATATGGCCACCTCAAAGTCCTGACTTACTCGTAAGTATTATTGAGCATGTGTGGGATTACCTTGACGGAAAAAAGTGTGAAAGAGGCCAAAGAACAAGAATGAACTGTGGAACATACTACAGGAAGAGTGGGACAATATTTCTGAAAATCTCATTAATTCATTAATGGAAAGCCTTCCAAGAAGAATGGAGGATACCATAAAAAATAAAGGTGGTCAAACAAAATATTGAAAATTTAAGATGTTTATGTTTAAATATCGATATGTATTAGTTTTTATACATTAAAAAAAATTTCAACTTGTGTAAGATCATTATTTATCCTTTTATAATAGTTTCTTGTAAAATTTAAGAACGAGCTTTCTTCTTTTGCCCGGTACTGTAAAAAGGAGTTCTCAACTTTATTCCATACTTTTGGAACAGAGTGCATACGAATACACCATACCCTATAATTCATTGATCTATAGAAGCATTTAAACAAAGAACGATTTCTTATTAATATAACCACTAAAGAAATAAAAAGGAATTCCCAACTTCGTTCCATGATGGAAGACAATGTATACGGATATGTGTATATGTGTATGTATATATGGACTAAGGTGAACGATTGTTTTATTTAAAGAATTTCTCATGTGGCGCTAGAATATAAATAAGATTATTATGCCTAAGACAGTTCAATTTGGCACATTCAGGTACGCAATATAAATGAAT